>VDFB02046537.1:0-48736 GCA_007258455.2 Sequoia sempervirens
TTGATATCATAGACGATAAAAGAATCCATTCTTGGTAGTCTCATACTTTGATATCGTAGACGATAAAAGAATCCATACCATTCTTGGTAGTCTCATACTATAAGCGGCTCTAGGAAAATTCATCGTCGGAAAATTTATCACCAACAATTCACCGTGGGAAAATTCACTGTCATGAAAAATTCACGTCAAGGAAAATTTACCACCAGCAATTCATCGCTGAGGAAAATTCATTGCATTAAAAGTGCCATTAATTTTCCGTGGCAATAAATTGTTGATGGTGAATTTTTCTTGAGGTGAATTTGTCATGGCGGTGAATTTTCCCGCGGTGAATTATTGGCAATGGTAAATTGCTGACGGTGAATTTGCCTGATGCCACTATAAGCATCTGTAGACTCAAATACAGATTACCTAATATAACGTCTAGGTAATCTGTAGACCCAAAAACATATTGTTCGATATTATGGACTATAAAAGAATCAATTTCCAAATAGTCTCATATACTGTAAGTCATATATAGATCCAAAAACATATCACCCAATATCATATATTATAAAATGATCCATTTCCATTTTATTAAAGTTATGATCAAACTGCTAATTTTAAATAACAATTAATAAATAATATAAAGCATGTGACAAATTCTTCAGTATCTTTGGAAGTTACGCGAAGACCATTGAACCTATGGCTCCAATTGCTAGTTTTAAAAAATCTAGGACGGCGTTTCTTGGACGCAAAGAAAGCTGACTCCTTAGACTTTGACCGCACACTGCAATTCATTCCTTTTAATTTCACATTCTCCTCCTTTCCCCACCACCGACGACATCTGTTATGCAATGGAGACGCTGCCTGTGACACTGCGCAATTTTCAGGAGTCCGACGTGGACGATCTCATGGAGTGGGCGACGGACGACGAGGTGTACCGTTTCTCAAAGAGGGAGGCTTACAAATCAAGGGAACACGCGGAAAACTACTTAAAAAACGAAGCCATGGTGCACCCCTGGATGAGGGCCATTTGCCTCCAGGGCAGGGCTGTGGGCTCCATTTCCCTCAAGAGAGGCGTCGGCAATTGCTCCTGCAAAGCGCAGCTTGGATACAGAGTGGCGCGCAGGTGGTGGGGGAAGGGCGTCGCGACCCAAGCCGTGAAGTTGGCTGTCTCTACCGCCTTTACTGACATGCCGGGTTTGGAGCGCATCGAAGGCCTGGTGGAGCCGGAGAACGTGGCGTCTCAGAGAGTCCTGGAGAAGGCTGGATTTGTCAAGGAAGGCATGTTCTGCAAATATCTGACTTTTAAAGGAAAAACCAGGGACTTTTATGGCTATAGGTTTCTCTCTCAAGATATGCCTTGATGGTCTGTACCCCTGCCTCCTCTATAAAGAGGGAAGACTACAAATGCTGTGTGTTGCGAAGTATGGGAAGCGTGTATGTGTGTTAATTGAAAGTGTTTTATTGTATTGGGAAAATGGGTTTTTATAAAGTGAGGTAATTTTCATAATTGAATAGTGTTTTTCAATGTGAAACAATTTTTGTAGCTTTTGGATTTCAAAGTTCACAAAAATAATTTATCAGTGAAATATATTGTTGGGTTTGAGTTGGGTTTGAGTTTGTATAATAGATGAATGGCTTCAACCTTTTATTAGAGGTGTTGTGTTTTATGGTTCACAATGATGGAAAAAGTAGTGGGACTCCTCTTAAATTTATTGTGTGTGTTCTAGATCAAAGACTTTTTTTGTTTATAATGTTGTTCTTGTATGTGTTATTGGTAAATGGTAATTTTGTCACTTTAGAAGATGTCCACAAAAGGAAAATTTGTTTTGAAATGAATATTTGTGTGTAAGAGAAGAGGTGTGCATTTTGAGGGAGAAATATATGAACAAGAAGCACCTTAACATGATGAGGTAATATATCATAACAAGTGACTTACATAGAGCATATTGTAGTGGGTGACATGGAGGAGTGAAAAAATATATTGGACAAAAAATTATTATTATTGAAGACAATTGATCATAAATGTAAATTCCCCATAAGACAATATTCTAACAATTAAGATATTCCCTTAAGGAGTTTAGTGATGACCAAGTCTTAAGTTAATAGCCTAACAAGGAAATCCCACTTGATAGACCATGAATAGACGAGACATATCTAGTAATGGGACCACTAAAATCTATAATTCATGTGAAGCTTTAGTCTTTAACCCAAACAACTTATTCAAACCATGTAATTGTGGCATTGGTTGACTATGTTGCCACCTTGTATAGTCACTAGTAGACTTGTGTTTGCATGGCTAGATGACCATAAACTATTGGTCCACATCTACAAAATGTTAGTGTAAGTTCACCATATTCAACAAACCCCAAGAGATAAAATCAAGCCTAATGTCACTAGGGTATTGCATAGAGGGTGAAGGCTATTCTCCATATAAAAACATATGACCATCAAATATATATGAATGTTCAAAAGAGGTCTTAAAGATGAATTGATGGGTCCTTAAGAAAATGGCATATTTTCTTCAAGGGTATGTGCAGGATCATGATGGGCCAAAAAGTGGCAATATTATGGGTATTTGTAGGGTATGTTGCTGACGACTTTTTTTTAATCCAAAATTGATGAAATGAAAAGGGTTTTTAGAGGAGATTCTCAGCTTTCCGCCAATATAAATTATGCTTTAATTTGAATTTAATAAATAATTCTTATTTATTTTCTATTAGAATTACAACTAAAATCTTGATCGATAGGTTGATTGAAAAACATCTATAACTTTCAAACGGTATCACATTTTTTGAATCCAAAACACGCGTCACATTCTATGCTTCACATATTATAGGATTAATAAAAGAAAAACTAAATTTCATGAAGTTTTGACCAAGTTAAGGTGGTCAGACATACGAGTTTTTATATTTTTTAAAATTTGTAATAAAAAAATCATAATTAATTATTTACTTAGAAAAAAATTACAAAAAAATATGCATCACATCGGGACATGAGTCCTCTACTTATATATAAAATATTATAAAAATATATTATCATTTTATTATGGTTAGGGTGGTCAGACAGACACCTACTTCTTTTTTTTTCTCTGAAATTTAAGTACCACTACTTTGAAATTTCAAATTTTCACCAAATAGATTTTATTTATTTTTAAATAAACCTAGTAGTTTAGAAACTACATTCAATTTTCTACAAATTCTATTCTTACATATTTTTGAAATGATATAGATAACTTATTCAAATTTTTACGTCAAGTTGCCTAACACTGACTTTTCTGAATTTTTTGCCACTTATGGGCCTGATTTTTCCATGATGATCCTGCACATACCCTCAACATAGATCCACATGGGCACATGCCATCTTTGGATTGCTAGCATGAAATGACTAATAATTTTTTTTTCACTTTAAGTTTAGGCATTTAGCACCAAGAGTTATATCCATGTTCAAAATGTGGGAACCATTTTATTAAAATTTAAGTAGCATGGGCTTTAAGTTATAAAGTTTCATAAATTCTTGATTAAAAAATGATAAGCAAAGGCCTTTGTGTGTGAGAAGTTATCTCAAGATGTAGAAATGTTATAACCTTCATTGCCTCTAGCCTCCTCTTTTACCTCTTTATTCTCTTGATAATAGAAATATCATATGAGTCTCTAAAATCCCCATTAGGTGAAGCATGGATGGCCTCCAAAAGTACAAGAAATATTTGATACATTTATGACCATAATAAAAATAAATAAAAATTAAGTGTTGGATTTAATAGATAATACATCCTCATAAAATCTTATAAATAACTCCAACTTCAAAAAAAATTAAACCCTTACATATCCATCATTGTCCCATTAAAATTTGTAATTCTAATATTTGTCTTATCCTACACAATAGAGCTTCTATAAGAGAAGGGACCAACCATGTCAAGGCTCTAGGTCACGGAGAGTCGAGAGTGGAGGGATACCCTAACTTAACTCACTCTAAAGGGTGTTTCAGGATGGGGATCAAGAATGAAGAGCACTCTCAAGTGCTTTTGTCACTCTACAGACTTAGAAATCTAATTGGGGCTAGACGAGCCAGTTTCTAGAGTCTGAACTATACCTCATGTTGGTTCTCAGTTGTGATCATATGGTTTGTCCTTGATGACAAAATCCCTTTCAGTTGATTCTACTTGACAGTTTCAGATTGGTTTCTCATGCTTTATCTTGGTACAGTTTTGTCTATATGGTTTACTTGTCTTGGCTTTCAGTGGACAGTCTACATTCAGAATTTTAATATCTTATGGTACTGATTAGTTTGAGCTTTGTGCAATCTCAGGTTATCTTTTTGTACATTGTTTTGGTGGCACAAGAAAGAACATATCTGTGTGAGAATGCCAGGGTCTCCCTGATCCTTTTTTTTTATAAACATATGTGTTGCCTATCGAAAAGATGTTTTTGATGTCATGACGATTGGATTTTACATACAGGCAGCTTTTAGCAAGATTTCTCCATGGTTTCAGTGATAGAGGGTGATCCCTATCAGCAAGAGTTATACTGTTGGTATGAAGTCACAGCGAGATTGTTATGTCTCACCAACTGGAGGTTGAATAGGAACACATCAACAAGAGTTGCGGCATCGATATAATGTCATAGAGAACCCTGTCAGTCTCACGGATGGAATACATATGGACCTTGTCAGAATAGGCATTGAGTTGTCTTAGCGAACAGGAATAATCACGTGGGCTTTTGGTAAGACACAGGATGCTCTACGAGAAGTCACCCCGACTATGCATTGTCTTAGCAAAAGTGGATGAAGGATACATCTCGGCGAGAGTGAGCTTTTGTTTCAGAGACTCAGAATGGATAAATTCGTTCAGTGAAACATAATGAAATCTACATAAGGTCTCCCCGATAACAATTTTTCACGGCAACCCACATGAGAATGAAGGTTACAATTTGGTGAGAGAACTGTTGTGTCTTTTCGACTGCTAATGATGAAATACATTTTGGTAAGACTCATATGTTTCGATGTAGGGTCTCTGCGAACCCGTCAAGTCTTGCCAACAAAGTCTAATGAAAGGCTTTCGATAAGAGGTTGGTATTGTCTCAGTGACACCAGATGAAAGGATGACTTTTGGTAAAAAAAGCATTATCTACAAAACATCTCCCCAACGGTTGAAGGTTACAGCAACACATAAGAGATAAAAGGTATTTTAGTGAAACATCATGTGGTCTGCGAGAGGTTTTCCCGACATCACTAGGTCATGGAAAAAGCAAATGAGGAAAAGGAAATGAAGCTCGCATGAGGTCATAGCGAAACACAAAGAACACGGGGTGACTGACAATGTTAAAGTTGCCTTCGACATAACATTACATCGATGGAAATGAGAGAATAGGGAAAAGTTGAAATTCGTTTTTGTTTCAGCAATGAATGGTATGGCTGCTATGTTTCGTGCACCTCACTGGCTGGAAGCTGAACATTGGTTGAAGGAAATCGTGGGAGTAGCAATTCTGACTAGTATTTATTTCGTTCTGCTAAATAGGTATCACACCCATCATTTGATTTTCATGGCAGTTATTGTCTTTGTTCGAATCAGGATTTTGAATAAAAAATGAAAGAGGAGATAAATGGGTTCTTGTGTTATCTCTGACAGTTTTGGCATGATAATATTTCAGTTACCCTGAAAATTTGTTGTGATATTTTTTTATTCCTATCAGCGTGGTAAAGTGGGGTGTGAAGATAAAACGGTGCTTTGTTCCCACCTATCACTTGTTACCATCAAAGTATTTGTTTTACCTCAAATCTTCGTTGAAGGCTCTTAAAAGAAAAATATTTTTTTCTTGAGGTTTTATGAATTTCTGTTAATGGGCAGAGGTTTTAATGAATTTCTGTTAATGGGCAGTCATGAATCTTGAAAGATCTGCCAGTTTCATTACTGACACATTACATTCGTTACAAATTGATGGATTCTACATATGAGTATTCTGAAAATAGTTTCAAATGAGTATTTTGTTTTAATGAAGCATCTGGTTTTTGTGAAAGGCATTTGCAATTTCAAAAAGGAACTTTGATTTATGATTGTCAGTTTATTGACAGCCTATTTCACAGGCGTTACTCTTGCAAACATTTATTTTTCTCGCATCCTTTTTCCTGAAAATAGAAAGGAGGTTTCAGCTCTCCTTTGACCTCGAATCTCTTTGAAGACTACACACTAGAAAAGATGTATAAAACGCAGTGTTGTGAATACTGAAAGTGCTGCTGGTTGTAATTCTGAGACATAGTTATTTTGGCTGTATCCAGAGATGTATTGGAAAACTCTGTAATACAAAATTTGGAAAACATGATGCATAACAGAGTTGTAATTCTTTTCTATTTAATAGTTTAAGGATTCAAAGAGTTGGATTCTTAAGGTATTAGGTAGATAAGAGTGTTGAGTTTCTTGAGCTTACTAGAAAACAGAGAGATCCTCTGATATTATTATTGTTCTAAAAATAATTTGAGAGGTTGGTGCTCAGAAATTAGCCTATAAGGCATTGTCAACAGTGGTTTTTGAAGATTAAGCTAGTAAGGCAGTTTAGGAGTGGTTTTTCTACCCTAGGAGGGTTTTCCACTCGGAAAATCCTTTGTCTTATGGTCTCTTTGTTTTTTATGTCATAATGTTTCTTGATTTTGATAATTTTTATCAGTCTATACATTGTTGAATGATAGTTCCTTCATAACTGCAAATATTTAGTTCAAATATCTTGCACAAGTCATTGTTGAAGAGTCTATTTCAAAAGGAAGCTTAAAAGTTCTCATTTGATTCATTGCTCAAGAATAGTTATAATTTTATAAAGGTGTTTGTTGTCTCAATACCTCTCTTGTCTTTAAAGCTGCATTCAAATCAATTGTTTGAGAAGTGAGTCAATAATGTTGATCATGATTTGCATAGTCTTATGAGTTGCACCTACACTGTCATCATGCTTTGATTGTTAATCAATGTTAGCCATAACTGTTCTGGAAAATGCAAGATATCTCACTCAAATCATATTTTCATAAGTTTTCTAATAGACTGAGTTAATGTTGTCATATCTTTGTGCTTTCAAAAGTGATTACTCTACTCTATTGTTGAAAGAACAGGAAATCAGAATTAAAAATCTTGGTCATAGTTTAAAATTTTTTGACATTGATTCACCCCCCCCTCTCAGTGTCTGTCCATAACTCCAACACCTCAGACAGCTCTTTGTCCGAGGATGACAATGTGGGTCTAAGATGAAAACATGGCACACTAATGTCTCTTTGGCGTGCTAGCATCCATACGACCATAAAATTAGAAATACAACGAGGAAAAGGATATAAGCCTACTAATAGCCTAGCTAGTTTATTTTGATGAAAAGAACAAAATGATAAGGTATGAAAAGTAAATGTGGAGATGATAAATCAAGTAAATAAAAACTAGAGTGAATAAAATTATCTTACAAAAGAGCTAGTTCGCTAGCGAGCTCCACACACACATTCACCTCCACCCAAAGGCTCTCAAGGCTAATGAAGGGAGAATGCAAGCAACAAACTTGGAAAAGTCGCCACAACCGCAACGATGATGAAGGGAGGTCTCACAAGACTCCAAGCTCACAACTTCTATGGCTATCTCACATGCGCAAAACTGGAGTTGATGGAGTGTTAAGTTGTTGCAATGCTCAAGCTATGAAAATGCTAGTAGAATGTTTCAAGAGTGTGCTCAAGAGATGTCAAAATGGAGTGGAATTGCTAGAGAGATTGATTGAATGTGTAGAGGATGAAATGAAGTGAAAATGGATGGATTTGAAGGCCAAAAGGAGTGGTTTCAGGTTGGTTGGTCGCACAGAGGTGTTACAATTCGATCCCAATGAGTAGTGTAACATCCTTGTGGACTCCAAAGGTAGGAATCTGTCAGGGATGGTAGTACACCACACAGATGTCTGCACACTGAGCTTGCATCCCTAATGAAAATTCCCTCATCAATGCATAAAACACATACCATGTGGATGGAAGGTAGGTGGGTGATGTGGAATTTTTCCTTCGGATTTTATTTTCTAAGGTGAGGGTAGGAAAAAGGGGAATTCACACAAGGGGTGAAATTTTGCTCCTATGAATTTTTCCCCCACTTTAGCGAGCATGAGTATTAGTGAGTGTTTGGTAAATTAGATCGAAGGGTTAGAGATGTATACCTAAACTGTCAAGGAAGCATACCATTATTTGGTGAACTTGAAAGTGTAGGGCAAGAAAAGAATTCCTCAGGTACTCTCTCTTGAGGAGCTTTGAACAAAAGGACTTCATAGCTCTATGGAACTATGAAGTTGTACAAAGTACATTGAAGGCCCTCAGAGAAATGATGGATAAATATCGCAAGATGTAAGCACTTCACAAACTCACAAACCTGCAAGGAAGGAATTCGCCCAAGTACTCTCTCATGAAGGAAGCCCAATGGAAGGGGAATCCGCAAAGTCATACTAGAAAGCGGCTTCATAGGCACACCTGCAAAGCAACATGTTAATTCATAGATAAAACATGTTAGGAAAAAAAAGTAGCCACACAGGAAAACAAGCAAACAATCAAGAAAGTTGAAAAGAAGCTTTCAATGGGGTCCCTCAGGAACTCTTCAAAACAAGAGGGGCCCACTCAAGGGACATGCTATTTGAAAGTGTAAGAGTGCTTTTTGCAAATAAATTCAATCATCAAGGAAAATTTTCAAAAGATGTTCACTTCATCAAGGAATCCATAAGGAAGAAAATGCCCCCTCACGAGGGGAAGGTCAAGGATTCTCCCATAGGAAAAGTTATTTCCTCCTCGGAGAAAAGTTCTCAAGTTCTTTCTTTGCAAACCCATGATGAAGGAAACACATTCCGCTAAGGGTTTGAGTTGAGAATTCAATTTTTGTGAGAAAGTTTGCCAGGATTTTTGAGAAAAGATTCATTGGCAATGCATGCATTTTTGAAAATTAAAACATTGAGAAAGTGACATTGTCGTACACACGAGGGACTACTCAAGAAAATAAGAGAAAGAGGAAAAAGAGTGAAAGAGAAATAGCAACATTATGAGCAAGGGACAAAGGGGTGATCTTATATTTCAGGGTCAGATCTACTCATAAATATATGTATAGTAATAGTATATTAATGAACCATCATCAACCCCCTACTATATCAAACCATGTGAAAAATGCACAAAAAGGAAAAGTAAAGAATAAAAAAATTGGGTCAACATGGAAGGGAAGCCTAAATGCCCCCAAAACTTTGCATCATCCCTAATTTTTTGAAAATCAATACACATAATAGAGGAAGAATGATGCCACAAATAGAGGAAGTTTTACGACACAAAATCACTCCTGTATCCATGCACCTACAATGGTGGCAAGGGTCATCCAGGAGCACATAACACAAGCATGGGGGAACACATCACAACACACACCTAACCTAAAGATAAAGAAGAGGTGCCCACCCCTAACACTTATCGACCAAGAGGTCATTTACAAGTCCCAAACTAGATCATTGTTATGGGGAAGGTGGACAAGCTTGTAATGGTGGAATATTAAGGGGAGAACCCTTTGAACCTCTTGCAACAAGAGCTAAGGAAGGGGACTCTTTGGGGTCTCCTACACTCAGTTCTTATGGAGCCAAGGTCAACGATTTTGCAAGGATCATCGACAAAGTGGGACCTCATCAAAGAGTTAAACATGCACTTCAAGAGAATGCCATGTGGTACCTCAATGGGTGAGGAAGGCAATGCTCGAGATTCACCACTTGACTCATTGAGTGACTCAGGAGTAGTGAAAAACATAGGGGACGTTGAAACTATCTCTATCACAAGGATGGTGTATACTAATGCAAGACCTCCTTTGAAGATGGGAAACTCCGATTATGACCCCCATTTTTGGAAGGGCCAACCTCCATTTTCTACTTGGTCATAGGATGTGAACTCCCTACTGAAGAGGAAAAAGGTGCAGAGGAAGAGGAGAAAACTGTGTCAGACACCACCAAAGTGTTTGGCATGTCCATGGTTTTAGGGAACAATGGGGTGTTTAGAAGGGACATCAAAAGAGGTGGCTCAAGTAAAGGATCGTTGAACACCTACACCTTTTTAGGGTCGGGGGTGTTAGTGCTCGCAATAGGATTCAAAAGTAGAACTGAGTTTGATTGAACTAAGGTAGAGGAGACAGAAGAGGAGGACACAATAGGAGGCCCTAAAAAAGGGGTGATCGGCTCCCCTTCTTTCCTTTGTAAAGTGACCTGCTTAGCCACCAAAGCCTCTCTCTGATGCTTATGTTTGTGCGCAAGGCAGTTTTTGTGACTCTTGGAGTTGGAAGCCAAGAGTTGAGAAGGGATAGAAGGCTCTTGCTCATCCATAGGAGTTTCCATCACAATCATTTTCGGTGGAGGGATAGATTTCTAGACAGGAGTAGGAGGAGATTGAGAGACAATGGTGGGATTCAGCTCTAGTGCCTCAGTGGTGGGCCTCTTCCCATTCATTGCTTTAGGAGCAGGAGTGGTAGGAGGCTGTAGAGGTTAAGACATAGAGGATTCCCCGTGGGGGCCTTTCCTTCTACCATATTTAATGGACCTAGTATCTGTGGGTAGAATAGGAAGTTCGAATGCAAGTCGCTTGGGCTTTTGCCAAGCTAGCATGATAGGGTTTTCTCACAAATGCAGAGCAAAATATGATAATGCCACAATAGGGTGAGAGGAAGCAACAAGCTAGACAATGAAAGAGGAGGAAGAGGAACCTTGAGAGTGCTTCCCTTCTTCCTTTCTACATTCCAGGGTGGCATCACTATCACCTTTTAAACATTCCCTATGCAAAATGACATAAGGTGATGAAGGGTATCTCACTCTAGGCGTTAAGTTCCCTTTCTTGTACCTTTCATATGTCTGGTACAAGAGGTCCTTCCTAGGCAGAATTGGACCAATGGGTGCAAGCCAAAAGTGATCTAAGGAATAGCTACCATGCACAATTGGCGGTTTATAGCTAGTGTCGTGGATCACATGCACTGAAACCTCATGAATAAAATTTTGACATTTGTTCACAACCAAGGGAACTGCATTCATAGATACTAACTAGGGGATACCCAATTTCATTTTGAAGAGTTTGGACCCTAGTGTTATGTCAAAAAGCATTCTTATAGACTTAGGTACAACAAGGACTAATAGGGTGATGCTACCCAAGGGAGGTACAAAAAGTTCGTAATGTGTATGAATGATGCTTTCAAGTGCATTGTACCCATCTTTGTGAAGAAATTTGATTAACATGATCTCCTTAGTTAAAATATTTACCTGGCACATCAAGTCAACAAGAACGCCTGCTACAACATTTATGTTGATCCACATAAGGATGTAAAGAGGAGATGGCTCTCTATTAAAACCCAACAACAAGTCTTGCGAGGTGAAGGTTATTCTGAGAGCACTACTCATAGGCTACATAGATGGGATAGACAAATAAAAGAAGGAATCCATCATCTACACTAAACAATACTCTCACATAGCCCCCCAAAGGATCACAATTGGACAGTGACCCATGTAAGGCTTCATTTCACAATGCTTATGGAACCTTCCAACTATGCCTACTAGGGGTCACATGTCAGGTTACAAGGAAAAATTCCTCACAACACTCTCACCTACAACACCCTTAGGACATGAGGAAATGACCCTTCGACACTACTAAACATAACCAAAATGGTTCATGTCGAGTTCACCAAAAATGCAAGAGAGGGGGACCAACCATGCCAAAGCTCTAGGTCACAGAGAGTCGAGAGTGGAAGGCTTCTCTAACTTACCTCACTTTAAAGGGTGTTTTGGGATGGGGATCGAGAATGTAGAGAACTCTCAAGTGCTTATGTCACTCTATAGACCCAAAAATCTAACTGAGGCTAGATGAGCCAGTTTTTAGAGTTCGAACTATACCTTAGAAAACTCTCTGTTTGAGGATGGCAGTGTGAGTCTGGGACAACGGTGTGGCACACTAGCATCTATCTGGCGTGGTAGCGTCCATATGACCAGAAAATGAGAAATATAGTGAGGAAAAGACCAAAAACCTATTGACAACCGAGCTAGTTGATTTTGATGAAAAGAACATAATGATAAGGTACGAAAAGTAAATGCAGAAATCATAAATCAAGTAAATAAAAGATAGGGCAACGAATATTATCTCATAAAAGAGTCAGTTTTCCAATGAGCTCCATGCACATGTTCACCTCCACCCAAGGTCTCTCAAGACCAATGAAGGGAGAATGCAAGCAATGAACTTGGAAAAGTCACCACAACCACAACGATGATGTAGGGACATCTCACAAGACTCCAAGCTCGCAACTTCTATGGCTGCCTCACATGCACAAAAGTGGAGTTGATGGAGTGTTAAGTTTTTGCAATGCTCAAGATATGAAAATGCTAGTAGAATGCATCAAGAGTGTGCTCAAGAGATCCCAAAATGGAGTGGAATTAATAGAGAGATTGATTGAATGTGTAGAGGATGAATTAAAGTGAAAATTAATGGATTTGAAGGCCAAAAGATTCCGTTTTGGGTTGGTTAGTCATACAGGGGCATTGCAATTCAATCCCAATGAGGAGTGTAACATCCATGTAGAGTTCAAAGGTAGGAATTTTTCAAGGATGGCAGTGCATTGTGCAAATGTATGCACACCGGGCTCACGTTCCCTAACAAAAATTCCTTCACTGACACAAAAAACACACACCATGTGGATGGAAGGCAGGTGGGTGATGTGGAATTTCACCTTCATATTTTGATTTTCTAAGGCGAGGGTAGGAAAAAGGTGAATTTACACAAGGAGTACAATTTCACTCCTATACAGCTTCCTACTTTTAACTCTTTCAATTTTTCAATCTCTACAATATAAACCATATGTCCCTTTTCATATGCACTTAACTCCCTTTAATGTTCCTTCAACACTTAACAAAATCTGTTTACAAACCATCCTCATTGATACACAAAAAAATAATTAAAAAATAGACAAAACTTTACCAAAATGTTGTGTGGTCCCTCATTTTGAATATATGACAAATCCAATTCCTTTGTTGAAAATGTGATCCATGCTTAGGGTTTCTAACATATGAGAGAAAATAAAATTAAATATTTTTTTTATGGATATGTAAATAAAAATAAGACATTCTCTTCTTTAAGAAAATGAATCAAGTAAACATTTCCAAACTTGCTCTTATGATTGTATCTAAGATTGTATTTGTTCATTAACTAACTTGGTAGGATGTCATTGCATGGCAACAATATATGAAAACCATCTTTAAGTACCTTTTGTCTCTAGTTAGAATTATTTTCTATGACTCCTAATTATGCACATGTTTCTTCTAAAAGTAACCTACCTATTGCAACAAAACTATCAATTATAACAACCATAATTTGTCTATTCCAATGCTCTTTCTCTTCCCATAAGTGGATATTCTTATCATTTTGGAACATTTATAGATCTTCTTTAGCGAACATGCATTTGTTGAAATTTAGTCAAACACAAGCTTCTCCCTCAAATTGGTAGAGATAGAAAGTAAGAGTTGTGCCTTATATTAGTTTATCAATATTGTTTTAAACTAAAGTAGATTTCAATTACTATTGGTGTCTCATTTTAGGTAGGATGAATTATATTTTCTATCAAATAAACAATGTTCTACTTTAGGGAAATAATTTTCCTTGCATTTGTATCCTCCTTTAGCAGTGGTTTTTAGAAACATTAACTCTATTTGATAGTTTATCCTCATAATGCATTCCATTTCCTTGGAAATTTCACCATGCTCTCCAACTCACTTAAGTGGATTCTCCACTTTCATGAACATAACCATTACATGCACTAATACCATGTTGATATTTAATAGAACATAGTACTGAAAGATATAAAATCCTAGTAATACAACCAATAATACTAAACAATAATCATATTAAGTTATTTGGTATGATTAGCCCATTCATCACTATATAAACTTTATAAAATTTTATCAAAACATAACTATCCAAACCACATATTTTAATTAATAAAATAGTAAATCACTAAGATGCCTTCATTACAAAATATAAACTTTAATTTTTCAACGAAATTCGCTTTCATACAAATATTTATACCACAAAGTTTGAGTGATTTGGGTTGGGATATGGAATTACACTACCATGGATTCAAATTTTTATAACTAATATTTATCTCTTCAAGGCCACTTATTGAGGCCGCAACTAGATATTCCCACATTATTCTAATCCACTTTCCCATTAAATTTGAAATTCACAACAAACAAATATTTAGAAAATATTCATATCTTCTCTTTTAGAGGAAGCATGTTTCCCCTTTAATGTGGTGGAACATAGAAAGAAACTAAAAAGTTTCATATTAAAAATATTTTCTTTGAATTGTCTTATATTCTTGATAAATGTGGAAACTCTTTCAAAATGGTTAAAAAAATCAATAGCTCTTTCAAGTGGGAGGATACTTAAAATTCAAGATAGCATTTTCTAAAGCTCTCAATGATAAATAATAGTATGGAGAAATAATGTATAAATTTGTGTAAGGTTTGGGTTTGGTATTGTTTAGTAGTTTTCATTGCTTGTTTTTGGTAGCTTAGCTATAAATATGATGTTTTTTTCCATCCACCTCACTTTGTAAAAGGGTTAGAACCCTTTCAAAATCCTTTGAGTTAATAGAAAATATAATATATTCCATCATATAGACTTAATAGAGGTTTTCTTTTTACTAAAAAAATCAAACTATCTATAAGTGATTTTCCCACAACCATTGAGTTGTCCAAAGTAGTTGCTCAAACATTGAAACTTTTGAAGAGGGATCCATGAAGGAATGACTCCAAGCTAGAGCTATAGTAAGGAATTTTATGTTCCAATGTCTCAAAGAAAATGTTTTATTTCCCTAAAAGGAATGTAACTTATTCTTTATTTCTTCTTGAGGAATCCTATTACAAGTTTTAATCAATTCTAATGTCCAATCTACAAGGGTTTGTATATTTTCTATTGTAGTTTGTTATCCTTATGAAAAATTATGTCTTTGACATAGGAAATCCTTTAACCTTTTGAATTTATTGTGGATTTTTCTTAGCTATTCCTTTTTATTGCCTCAAATGGAATCAACCTAGTAGTTCATGCTAGTGTTAGAAGTTTGGTGGCTCTACATAATGGAACCTTCAAACAAGTGGCCCTTTGAAAGTTTTTCATTAGTTATGTGCTTTGATTTCCTAATGAATGTGGCTTTACCCATCCTTGAGTTTGATAATGCATGTAAGTGGCTAGAGAATTTTACTTTGATAGGATATTTTGTTGGAAAAATTCCCCCCAAAATCATGGGCCCCACATAAGGTCCAACTAGACACTATCCAAAACATCACTAAGGGGCTCATTCTTGTTCAATTTTTTGAGGCCAACCATGTTGAGGCTATTCTCAAGCATGGAACATGGTATGTCTATGTGTCAATATTATTATTTATACCCTAGATGTGAGATTTCACTGTATCGAATGAGAATATGTTTTGTGTGTTGGTTTGGCTTGAGTTCCTATATTTACCTCTTCTTTGATTGTCCTAGAAGAAATTTAACTTACTATTTGTTTTATATCTTAATGCATCATCCTCTTACAAGTTTTAATTAATTATATCCTCCAATTTGCTAGGGTTTGTATTTTCCATTGTATTTTGTTATCCTTACAAAAAATTATGCCTTTGGAATATGAAAATATATAACCTTTTACATTTATTGTGGGTTTTCTAGCAATTTATTTATATTGCCTCAAATTTATTCAACCTAGTAGTTCATGATAATGTTGATCTAGTTTGGTGGCTTTGCATAATGGCACCTCTGAACAAGTATCTCTAAAAGTTTATTTTGAAATTTTTTCATTAAGTATGCACTCTAATTCTTGAAAAAATATGGTTTTAACCATCCTTGAGTTTGATAATGCATGTAAGTGGCTAGAGAGTTTTAATTTGATATGGTATTTTATTGGAATAACTCCCTTTAAAAGCATAGGCCCCACATGGGGCCTAACTTGACACTTTCTAGAACCTCTGTTGGCCTCCTACAATGATTCAATAACTAAGCTCTTACAACCATTATTCAAAGATTGGACATCTAACCTGAATATCTATCTCAATCATTATGAAGGTGCATTTAACTTGTCAACCCAAGGATGTGAGATTGAAATAGGTCAGCACCGTATGTGCACTAGGAACTCAAAGTAGCCATATCTAATCTACAACTAAGAAAAACACAATACTAGAAAGTAAATTGCTTGGAAAGGAATAAAGCAAGAATGAGCATCAATTAAAAACTATGTTAAGCTGAAATGCATAACAAGAATAAAGATCTGAGTGAAAAAATAGGAAACTACTTTGTCTGCTTTGGCTGCAGGAACAGTCACATAATAGAATTCTAGTGGCTACAGGAACAATCAATGCCATATTTCAAACTAAGTACAAAATAGGAAATAATAACTAAACTAATTAATCTAAAAAAAAAATTACTCACCAAGTGGGACCCCTTGGATGAGTATCCACTAAGACATACAAACTCAAATGCTTGAACTCAGAATATCATTTCATTCATTGAAAAATGTGTAAATAGAGTAGCAGCATGTTTGTATTGAAAATGAAGAATGCTTAATACATCATCAATATCATCTAACGACAATAATCAAGAACTAAGAACCTCCAAGAAGAATATTCAAATCCTTATTTATACTACTAGCTAAATAGGGTAGTCAACTCTCACTAACTAAGAGGATGCCATTTAGGGAAAATAAGGAAAAGAGTGGTAGAGCGGTTACGTCTGTAGGGAATCCAGTTAGACATGCATGCCCAAACATGGAATCAACACTGTAATAATGTCTGCAATTGCTCAATGCCATAAATACAAGGCAGCTACAATTGATTGTCATGGGGAATTCGCTATCATCATCCTTCATTGACTCCTTTGAATGATTCCCTTGCATGACCATCAGACGGTTTCCTTTCTCAACTTAGCATCCACAAATTGTGTCCTACATAGCAATGTTAGTACGCATAATAATTGCACATCTATAATCACCTTAAAGAACATTCATCAACCATATGCAAAATCAATATAGATTATCCACATAATATGCCAATATCATTAAAAATTCACAGAGATAGGGTTAAACCCAATGTCAATGGTTTGAGGGAAACATTATGCAAATATTAACACTTAATTACTAAATTCATGACACTACCAGCAAATGGACTATAGATTCTACCCAAAATTTGACCAAAAACTAGGCTTATAATCCCCCCAACCTAACAAATTGCTGGTCCTCTAGCAGTGGAAGGGTTCTTCTTTTTTTGGTCAAATCTCTAAAGTTTGCAACCACTAGTTGGCCAACATCTGATTCAGCAGTGCATGATTCTAGGTCCCAATAAAATCCACCCAACCTATCAAATTTGTTCCATCTTTTCCTTTTTGCAACAATGTCTTACTGGTAGAAATTGTAGTTTGGTACTGGCCACATGAGAATGGGTGGCTGGAAAGTCAGGCGAAGCCAAAATCTCCCCTTTATTCTACCAATATGGATATACTTGTCAATTCGCTTCAATGCTATAGCATAATTATGAATAGAATGGGGCTCGGCTTGTTTCAGCTCATCTGTTAAACTATTCAATCATTGGGTCAGGTATCCTCTTACAAGCTCCTCTTTTGCTTCTACTTTGACCTCATACTTAATGTAGAAAACTTCAATCCAAGGAATGATCCTGTCACCATAGCTCGATCTAAGAAGTATCCTAAGCCATTCTCTACGAATATATCTTAGGTGGCTTGACTCATCCCTGATGGCTAAGGGGATGTTAGATTCCATTTTCTTGTAAGCATTATTCTGCTCACCCCAACTAATCTCATTTTGTACCCAAGACATAAATGCTCTCATCTAAATATCCCCAACATATAGCAACAAGCTCCAATCATGATCCTATGTGACAGCATAATTGTGCAAATAAAATTCACATCACATATTTTTCATCTCAGGGAAGCAATCATGTAGGAATTGAAGAATTCAATAGGAGTTTCAATGGAGGGGTTTAAATCTGAATCAAATTTTGACAACTTGAAAGAGAGATATTTTTGTCTCAAGTGTAGGGAATAAACCCTTGGAGGAGCTCTACATTCAAAAACTTGTGGCACCAGGGTCACAATGTTCTCTACTTTCTTCATCAAAGTAGTAATCTCCCAATTTTTCTCCTCAATAACCTCATCCCTCTTTTGGATTTCATTTTTCAGTGTCTTCCTTTCTTGTTTCCATTCTTCCTCCCTCCTTTCTATTTCTTTCCATAAATTTAAAATTGCTACATGAACTGTAAAACCAGGAGGGTTATGAATTCCTACCAAAGTTTTCATTGATAGCTGCTCCCCATATGGTACTATCTGCATGAACTCAGGTTGTCCAATTGTCTTTGGCTATGGGGGTACTATTTCTTCATCCTCTTCTTGTTGTAGGACCTCTTGTTCCTATTCTTGATTTTTCTCTAGCTCTTGTTGTGCTTCTTGTTGTGGCTATAGAAACTACTGCTCTTGTTCTTGGTTTTGCTATAGGAACCCTTGTTCATCCTCAAAATCCTCTGCGATATTAGGAAGGTCTTCCAGTGTTATTTTTGTTGCCCTCTCAAATATATCCTCTTCTTTTTCTTCAACATGCCCCTACTCCATTGGAACTTCAGTGTATCCATGTGATGTCTCACCATGCCCAGAGCTTTCCTGTGGAGGCATACAAAAATTTGGCCCAACTAGTTTTGACTTCCTAGGGGTAATCTTACGTTTTCCTTTGGTTGCAAGATGAATAGGGTCAGCCTTTCTCTTTCTAGCACTTAACACCTCTTTCTCTACAGGTTGTGTTTGGGATTTTTCTTTTTCTTTTCTTGTTTCAGCTTCTTTCCTCCATGCCCTGGTTCTTATTAAGGTTTGTAGAGGGACATCATCATCAAAATCAAATGAAGAGCTTGCTTTTTCTGAATGCTCTATTTTAGAGGAACTAATGTTTATGGCTTCTTCTGCTACTGCAAGAGGATTCATACTAGAATTAGCACCAAAAGTTGAAGCACCATGAGTTGCTTCAACTATCCTTAATCTTATACTAACCCTATAGGGTTGGGGTAAAACCCTAGGTTGTAGTTCCTCAAGTCTAAATTGATCAACATTTAAAAATTATTCCCAGGACATCTCAGATACACTATGCAAAGTTCTTAAACAACAATTTTATCAAGCAATGGTGGGAAATAGAGTTGTCCCTACCTTTTTTGTTTCAACTGCCATGATGGAGAGAAGATTGTATAGAACATTGGGAACGTTCATCCTCCTTCTATGCCTCATATGGCTCAAGAGCTTGAAATGCATTGAATGCAAGTTTGACAAATGTCCCTCATAGGTGATATACCTTATAATGTAAACAACTGCCTGCTTCCACGGTTCTGGAAGAGATGTCCTCTTTGCACCCTGTTTATCTATGCTAATTGGCGGATCATCATGCACTATAAATTCAGCCCTGGCTGACCTAGCATCCCTAGAGGCAGGGTAATGGTCACCATCAACAAGTAACCCTGAAACTTCTACAATTATCTCCTTAGTTGCCACAACTTCTAACCCTTTTACTATGGCTTTTCCTTTAGAGAATGTTTGAGCGAATTTGAGTGCAATTCCTTCGTCAAAGCCATCCAACTTCATGAAACAATCAAACCATCCATAGTGTTGAAATTATACCAGGCATTGTGCATCTTGCAACAAAATTTCATGAACTGAGGGCTCATTCTGAATTAATCCACCTCCCATTGTCATAAATCATTGTGACTCTACAAAATTTCCTTTCTCTACAATCCCTTTCTAAAAGCCAACACCTTTCTGCTAAATTTTCACTGCCAATTTCAATTGAATTTCCTTCTTTGTCTTTGTTTTTACCATTTACTGCTCATAACTTAAGACTATGACACTTGGGGAGATTAAGGCAAGAAAAGGGATGATAAATGAGAGCGATGATGGAAAGAATTGGCAACTCAGTTAACATCATTTCACACATGTGAGCCATATTTTCAAATCGGCTTATTTGAATTTTTTGACGTATCCAAATTATGATTTGACATATGAGTAGTATATTTTCATTTTTTATTCCCCCCAACCTAAATTTGGACATGTGTCCACACATGTGAGAAGGGAGTGGTGAATTGACATGAAGTAATGACATATTATGTAATCACCTATATTATCTTGCCATGATTAAATAAATGTGCTTAAAAAGTAATTAAGAGATGAGAATTACCGTGTACATACCTGAGCATGCGAATGATGCGTTATAAAGTTCATGGAGAGAAAGTACCATTTTTCCTTTTTTAGAAATAATTAAGCAATTAATGAAAGTGAAGCAAAGTGAAATGAGGCGTAATGAAATTATGTAAGAGAGAGAAAGGTGATATAGATGGACGAATGGGCGGATGGGTGAAGAAATGGATTAATCCTTTTTATGGAAAGTATGTACCATATTTTAGCTGAAAGGTGGGACGCTAGGTCCACCTCTTTCAGCTGCAGGAAGCTCATGTGTTGAATGCTAGGTGAATTGTTGGAAGAAATCTTCCTTGGAGGTTGGCTTATGATATAATCTAAGATGATGACCATTGACAAGTAACTTGAATCTGGAAGGGTCAATGGTGGTGAGCTAAACAACTTCATTAGGAAAGACCTCAACAACTTTGTATGGTCCTAGCCATATTTTCTACAACTTTCCTACATTGTCTTGATACCTTGAGTCATATAAAAATGCCCAGTCACCTGGCTGACATTTCTTCTCCTTGATAAATTTATCATGTCATCTCATCCTCTAATTCTGCACTACCTTAGTGTGGTGCAAGGCTTCTCTTCTCATCTCATCCAAAGCATTTAATTGCATGACTCTCTCTTTTTGAGCCGTAGAGATATCCATCCCCAGGTCTACTGCAGTCCTACGAGTCTTGTGCTCAAATTCAATAGGAATCATGGTTGTCTTCTCATACAACAACTCAAATGGAGTGAAGCCTATAGTGGTTTTTCGAGTGGTCCTATAGGCCCAAACAACTTCTAGTAATCTGCTTGCCCAATCCTTTTTGTGGATGGCTACTATCTTGGTCAAAATGGCTTCAATTTCTCTGTTGGTTACCTCAACTTGACCATTGTACTGAGGGTGATAAGGGTTATACTTCCTATGTCTTATGTTATACTCATTAATCAAGGTGGTAACAAGAGTTGAAGTGAACTAAGCTCTTTGGTTAGTTACGATTTCTCTGGGACTCCATACCGAGTGAAAATTTCTTCATAAAAAAATTCTGCAAGCTTATTGTCTCTTGCATGCTTCATGGCTTTAACCTCTACCCACTTAGTTACATGATCAATGCATACTAGTATATAAGACTTACCATTTGATGGAGGGTCAATAGGTCCTACAAAATCCAATTCCCACTTGTCAAAAGGAGTGATCACTACTTGGGGATAAAGTGGCATCTCATTAGATTTGGTGGGTTGGCCCATCCTTTGACACCTATCACATTTTCTTGTGTATCTTCCTGCATCCTTGTGGAGTGTAGGCCAATAGTATCCTATGTTTAGAATCTTCATTTTTTTTCTCTTTGCTACAAAATTCCCTCCACAGGGTTTGTAATGGCATTCATGTAGGATGTCATATGTCTCATCTTCTCTCACACATCTTCTCATAACATGATTTGGTCCAGCATAAAACAAGCATCCAAAAATCCATGAAAAATAAAAAGAATTCTCAATGAGCACTCTTTTCTCTTTGGGTGAGAAATGAGGAGGAACCTCCCTGTTATAAGATAATTGGCTATGTTAGCATACCAAGGTGTTTGAACATTGATGGAAAATAGATGCTCATCAAGAAAGGAGTCATCTATTACTTGGTTGTCCTCTGATGTAGTCAACCTTGAAAGAAAATCTGCAACAATATTAGCCTTCCCTGTTTTATCCACAATGGTTATGTCAAACTCCTGCATCAACAATAACCATCTTGCTAATCTTCCTGAGATCAGAGGTTTTTTCATAAGATATCTAATGGTTGCATGATCATTGTGCACAAAAGTCTAATAGCCTGTGATGTAGTGCCTAAATTTTTTCAAGTCATAAATCATTACTAACATTTCTTTCTCTGTCACAATGTAGTTGAGTTCAACTCCTTGTAGATTTTTGCTGACAAATAAATGGAATTTTCAATGGCTCATTCTTTCTATCCTAAGACTGCTCATATGGAATAATCTGAGGCATTTGTATGAATTTGAAAATGGATCTCCCAATAGGTCCTTTCAAAATATGAGCATCAGTCAAGGCTTCCTTTAAATCAAAAAATGCTTTGTCGCAATATTTTGTCCATTAGAATTCAACATATTTTGTTAAGAGAGTGTACAATGGTGTTTTGATTTTGCTAAAGTATTTGATGAACTTCCTATAATATCTTGCATGTCCCAAGAATCTCCTAACATCTTTTTGTTTTGCAGGTGTAGGTAGATCAATAATTACCTCAATTTGTGTAGGGTCGACTTGGATTCCTATGTGAGAAATGTAGTGGCCAAGAACTACACCTTCCTGCATCATCATGAAGCACTTCTCACTATTTAAATACATGTTTTGGTCTTCACATCTTTGTAGGACCTTCCTGAGATTTTCCAATGCTTCATTAAAATCAGCACCATAGGTAGTAAAATCATCCATATAGATCTCCATGCAGTCAAGGGAGATGTTTGAAAATATGCTAATGACTACTCTCTGGAAAGTTGCAGGTGCATTGCATAAACCAAAAGGAAGTACTGAATAGGCATATGTTCCCCACGGGCAGGTGAAGGTTGTCTTCTCCTGGTCCTCAAGTGCAATTTGAATTTGGTTGTAACCACTAAATCCATCTAGGAAAGAAAAGTATCGTTTTCCTACAAGTGAGTCCAAAACTTAATCTACAATAGGAAAAGGAAAATGATATTTCTTGGTGGTAGCATTAAGTTCTCTATAATCAACATAAACTTTCCATTTTCCTCCCTTCTTTAGCACGATCACCAATGGAGACACCCACTGGCTATCTAAAATAGGATAGATCAATCCAACATATAACAATTTTTGCAGTTCTATTTTAACAATTTCTCTCAATGCAGGGTTGATTCTTTGTTGAGGTTTCCTTACTGGTTGAAAGTCATCTCTAATGTAGATCCTATGAGTGCAGACCTTATGATCTAGCCCTTTCATATCATGATAGTCCTATGCAAACACATGCTAATGAGACTTCAGTAAATTGGCTAATTGTAATTGATGTTCTTCACTTAACTTACTATTAATATTCAAATATCTTCCTTCAAACACCTGTACTCGGGTAGTCAATTCTATCATAGCTACTTTATTAACACATGGTACCTTGAGTTCATATGAGAACATTGTGTAGAACATGCCTATTGTTGTAGGAAGTTTTTTTGCAGACATAGTGGTTGTAGGAAAAGTGGTTGCAAGAAGTTCATTTGCAAACAAAGTGGTTGTAGGAAGAGCAGGAAGAACAGGTAGAAGTATTTTCATGGGATTAGCATAACCGTATGCATTAGAGGATGATGCTTCCTCAAGTTCACAATGGTTCTAAATTATGTTGGACAACACCTCATCTTCATCTTGAAGCTGCAAGAAAGGACTTCTACCTAACATCATGAGCTATGCCATAGAGTTAAGTTCCTCAACTTCTTCACCAACATGTGGTCATACAAGATTCTCCTCATCATGGGTCGACTAAGCAGGAGGATAAAGAACAAGTTTTTTAGTATTCCTGCCATAAAAAATAGTCATATCACCTGACCAACACCCAATATAATCATCTACTATTGCTAACCATGGCCTTCCAAGAATGATAGGATATCCTCCTAATGTGGCTTTAGGAGAGAGAATCATGAAGTTTTTTGGATACTCCCAAGAGTCTAGAATTACCACAAGGTCTTCCACTATTCCGTCAGGCTGCATAGTAGAACTGTCAGCAAGTGGTAGGACAATAGGATTATATCTCATGTTTGCAATGTTTAGTTGTTGCAGGATGTCCTTAGTCATCACATTTATTGTTGCTCCCAAATCAATTAGGGCATTCTTTACTTGGATCTCGTTTATAACAACTGCTACTATAGGACTACCTAGATCATTGTACTTGGGAATGGTCACTTTTCCAAGAATGATGTTAGTGATTTTTCCCACCACATGGACTGTAGTCGAGTCTTTTTTCTTTCTACCTGGCTTCTTGAGGCATGCTTCCTTGATTGCCTTCCCATATATAAGAAAATGTTTAATGGCCTGAAATAGGGGTATCTGGACACATATGTGTTTTAACTGCTCCAAGTTATTGGAATTTTTATCTTCTTTGTCTTCCTTATGTTTGGCAACTTCCAATCTCTAAGGAAATGGTGGCTCTTGTGCATTCTTTTTGGCTAGAACTGGTTCAGGATTTTTAGGTATAGTTGGCTAAATGGGATTATTCAGAGGTTCCTCTTCCTCTTCCACAGGTAGCTTAGTGATGATGAGTGTGGGAGGAGTTGGTAAATTGGTTATTGAATGTAGATGAATGTCACTCACACTCACAACACATGTAGAAAATTGATTTGGATCAACAGAATATACTGGTTATTGTTGTGGTTTGTTATTTGGGTTTGGTGTGGGTTGAGCTGGTAACTGAGTAGGTTTGGGTGCATTGGAACTTGAATTAGTAGGTGGAGGCATTATAGCAGGTTGTTGGGGTTGAGAAGGTGGTTGCATGCAACTGGTTGTCTGGTTTGGTCATTGTTGACCTCTCCATTGAGATGTTTGTTTCCAATTTGCTGGAGGTGGTTGCCAAGGTCCTTGATACTATTGCCAACTCCCTTGAGGTTGCTTCCATTGAGGTGAGGATTTCTAATAGTTGTTCCAAGCATTTGGAGGGTTACCCCAAGACTGTGGTGGATATCCCCCATATTTGGGTGGATATGGAGGCTGCCATTGGTTACCAGATGAATAAGAATTAAAATATGGCTCAGAAAAGGATAGTAGATCTGGTGGCATACCTTGTCTTGGAGCCCATGGCTTCCTTTGTGCAACAAAGTAGACTTGATCTTCCTCAATCTGAATTGGTTTGAACTCAAGTGGAATCTTCTTGCTATCAATGTTAGCTACCATCTTGCATCTGCAGTCCCTCTTCTTTTGTCTACAATGAGGGCAATATTTTGTCAACATTGTCTCATCCTCATGTTTCTTTTTGGCTTGAAGTGTATCCAACTAAGTAGCTAGATTTTTTATAATATCCTACTTGAAATCTACCAAAAAATTAGAAATCTCCATCCTTGAAACTCCACTGGTAGATGACTTACCCACAAAATATTGGTAAGCTCTCCCTTTCTTTGAAGCTGATCTAGAATAGTTTTGACATATTTTCTTGATATCTTGCCAAGGAACTTGAGTGATATCTCCTCCTGCCATCAGGTCCAAAGCATTGGTGCAACTCTCATTGATTCCTCTCAAGAAAAGAAACTTTTGTGATTCTTCATTGGGTGTATGGTGTGGAGATTTCTGCAAGCAAAACAAAAACCTTGAAATGTAATCTTCCAAGCTCTCATCTTCCTTTTGCTACATTCTAAAGATATCACCTCCTCACATATCACTACCTCTGCAATATTCCTTGTATTTTTTAAGGAAATTTTTTTGCATGTCCTCCCAAGTATCCACAGTGTCTCTTCCTAGACTCAGAAACCATCTTAGTGCAACTTCTTTTTAAGTGGTAGGAAATAGCTTAAGCCTATGAGCATCAGTGGTATAGTCATAACTTCTGCAAAGTACGTCAAACTCAAACAAGAAGGTATCAAGATCTTCTTTAACAAATCCATAGAACTTAGGAAGTGTTGAAGCATGGATGTTTTTGATGTTGTCAACCTCATTCTGATGAGCAATGGGGAAAGGGAAAGTTGGTTGGTTAGGCCTATTTCTATTTGCATCACCCATGTCTTCTTGATGGATTCCCAAGGAAAAGGGGTTATCAATCTGGTTTTGATCTTCAATGGAGGCTTCAGAATTAGTCAGATCAGAATACGCATCAAAAAAGGGAAATGATTCTTCTTCTTCTTTATTTCTTGGAAGATTTGGAAGCTCAACTAGTTGAAATGGATCAAGATCATTATGAAGAAATCTCCCATAAGCATCTCTTCTTCTTCTATGCATGCGGTATCAACCAACTCATACAAAGAATGAGAAAAAGAATAGTGGATCATTACTTATCTAAGCAAGGGGGTATTCTAAGAACAACCCAAAAGAAGTGCTATAGTAGAAAAATTATCAATGACTCTAGATAACTTCCTAGCTTGACACGATCCCTGACAACGATGCCAAAAATGTCGGCCTCCTACAATGATTAATAACTAAGCCCTTACAACCATTATTTAGAGATTGGAAATCTAACCTGATTAGCTATCTCAATCATCATGAAGGTGCATTTAACTTGTCAACCCAATGATGTGAACTTGAAATGGGTCAGCATTGTATGTGCACTAGGAACTCAAAGTAGCCATATCTACTCTACAACTAAGAAAAACACAATACTAGAAAGTAAATTACTTGGAAAGGAATAAAGGAAGAATGAGCGTCATTAACAACTATGCTAAGCTAAAATGCATAACAAGAATAAAGATCTAAGTGAACAAACATGAAACTACTCTGTCTACTTTGGCCACGGGAATAGTCATATAATAGAATTCTAGTGGCTACAAGAACAGTCGATGACAGATTTCCAACTAAGTACAGAATAGGAAATAATAACTAAACTAATTACTCTAAAGAATAGATTACTCACCAAGTGGGCCCCCTTGGATGAGTATCCACCAAGACTAATACAAACTCAAATGCTTGAACTTGAAATATCATTTCATTCATTGAAAAATGTGAAAATAGAGTAGCAACATGTCTGTATTGAAAATGAAGAACACTTAATACATCATCAATATCATCTAACAACAACAATTAAGAACTAAGAACCTCCAAGAAGAAGATTCAAATCCTTATTTATACTACTAGCTAAACGGGGTGGTCAACTCCCACTAACTGAGAGGATGCCATTTAGGAAAAATGAGGAAAAGAGTGGCAAAGCAGTTAGGTCTATAGGGAATCCAGTCAAACATGCATTCCCAAACATGGACTCAATGTTGTAGTAATTCCCACAGTTAATCAATGCTATAAATACAAGGTGGTTACAATTGGATATCGTGGGGAATCTGATGTTGTCGTCTTTCAGTTGACTCCTTTGAATGTTTCCCTTGCATGACCATCAAACAGTTTCCTTTCTCAAATTAGCATCCACAAATTGTGTCCTACATAGCAATGTTAGTACACATAATAATTGCACATCTATAATCACCTTAAAGAACATTCATCAACCATATGCAAAATCAATATAGATTATCCACATAATATGCCAATGTTATTAAAACTTCATAGAGATAGGGTTAAACCCAATGTCAATGGTTTGAGGGAAACATTATGCAAATATTAACACTTAATTACTAAAGTTCATGACACTGCCAACAAATGGACTATAGATTCTACCCAAAATTTGACCAAAAATTAGGCTTATCAATCTCATTAAAGGGTTATTTCTTGTTCATTTTGTTGAGCCCAACCATGATGAGTCCATTATCAAGCATGTTCCATGGTATTTCTATGTTTCACTATTATTCTTTTAGCCTTGTAAGTAATATTTTATCATCTTTGATTAGAAGATGCTTTATATTTTGGTTTTGCTCGAGTTCTTGGATTTACCCCTTCCTTGTTGGAACTTTTTAACCATCATTTTTGTTTCCCTTGGGAAGATCATTTGTGTTGATATTGATAACTTATATTAGGATCATCCATATAAATGTGTGTGTCTCAAGATCAATTTGTCCAAGGATTTGAAAGAATCTATGGACATTCAAATTGGACATCTTTGTCATGCCTAATGTGTGTTTTACCACAATCTCCCTAATACTTATTTCAAGTGCCAATTCGTTGAACACAAGATTAAGGATTACCCTTTGGTTCCCCTTGATTCAAATAACCTACCCATTTTGCTGAGGTTCCTTTCTAAAATAAATAAGGAAAAATGGACAATCGTTTCACATTGCAAAAGAAAGAATGCTAACTGTAGTAGCTCCCAAGCCAAAACCCAGACGATTATGGGTTAAACATATACCAAAACATAGCCTACAATTTTAAATGAAGCAAGGTATAGGGAAATACTTCCTACACCAATTTACTAAGGAAATATTATCCAAATTTTTAGAAGACCCTTTCGATTATGGTGAGAAGATGCACATTATAGGAAATATAAAAGAAGCATTATAATAGATAAATGCACATATCACAAATTATATGCGAGGAAGACCCTTTCAAGATAAAAACTACACACTAGCCCACTCATTGTACTACAATAAGAAATCTAGTTGCATACAGTTACATAGAGCAAGTTTCTTTCAGAAGAATACAAGTGTTCCAATTTTGGAATAAAACCGGTAGCATAATAGTAATTATTGTAGACATCCAAATTTGACCACTTCTATATGGTCAAAGGCGTCTCCTTATTCATCCCTTTACTCATCTACTTCATCCTTTTTGCCGATATTAATTAAATCATCCATTTAATTAATATTTCATGTCCCACCTAAGGTTCCTAAAGTATTTAATTTAATAAATACTTTTACCCTCTTTCCTCTCTAAATTAAATAAATATACCATTTTGTTTAATTTAGTCATATAGCCTCTTGAAATTTAAATTAATTTTTAATTCCCCACTTTCTCTCTCATTGTCACATCCTCAAGATTTTGCAAGTTGGCCTCTAATTCCTCTTAACCATCTAATCCTCTTCTAATCATAATTAATTTATGGTTAGGATGTGCACACCCCTAATCATCATTAGGGTCACATCCTCCATAATTTCCCACTTGCCCTCTAATATGTCATTAGTTTTTCTAATCAGTTACTTGCACAACCTTAATCACTTAATTAGCTCAACCTAATCTCCATGTCATTTATGGAATGTGTCATAAGTCAATTTTATTAAAGACTTTCTCCTTTTGGAGAAGACGCCCCTTTCCCCATGTGAATTTTTAATTCACATTTAATCCCCCAATGTATTTCAAAGAATTTTAAATTCTTTCTTTCATCCCCATGTGGATATTTGAGGAATTTTTAATTCCTCACATGTCCTCTCACCCACATGGGGACAAGGACCTCCTTTATGAGGAGATCTTGTCCAAATCCCAAGGTACTATGTATTACCTCCATGCCATGTACTCTCCTTTCAACTCATTTACTCAACTCATTTACAGATCATCTTTCTCAAGCCACTTCACATGCCACATGTCAAGATGTGAAGGCTTGTGAGTTCTCAACTCACCATACCCCTACATCTTGGCTTTGTTGGCTTAATCCCAACCATCCATTTCTCTAGATAATTTTGAATTCTCTATAAATACCCCATCTTTTCTCTCATTTTGGGAGGAGATCATTGTGCTAGCCAAACTCTTGCAAAAATTTTATTGGAGCCATACTTAGCCAATTTTCTCATTTTCTTGCACTCGCCATAGCATTTGCTTCCATTTTTTTCCAACTTCAACCATCTTTCATCCTCATCATTCACCATCAAAGGAGCATACAACATTGAAGACCAAGGGCCAACCAAAGGATTGATTCAAGACAAGGTGAATCAACTCCATTTGTTATCTTTACTTTTTTTTTAATCCAACTAGGCCAATCTTGAGGTGTAGGGTGTTTATAGTTGTGATTTGCACTCTTTTGTTTTTTTCTCATTTTCTAACGCGTATTTTCACCCACTCACACTTATAAATGAGTCACCATAGAACTCCAAAATCAAACACCACAATATATAGAATTTTATAGTGCAAAATTAGCTGCTTCCAAAATGGTACACGCAAGAAGACCACATGGCAACATTTGCTTCACTACATGCATGCAAGACTATAGATCAACATACAAATGCCTTCTTAAATTACTACACATGCAAACTAAAACTTTCCACAAGAACACTGCACGTGGAAGGTGTCCACTTAACATACAAGGCACATGCATACAAATTAAAATTTTCATGCAAAGTTCCTACATGCATAACTCCACCTGCAATATAATTTTCCCAAATTGAATCTTACTCTTATCATATAGTCTATCATAGTTAATTGACAACTAACAAAGAGTAATGACATCAATTAACTCAAACAGAGTGGGATGCCTATCTCCTAAAAATAGGAACCATGTCATCTTTTTCACCTCACATGTGAGATGAAAACTCTTAGTGCCATTCCCACAAAATGACAATACCAAATGTACATAATTAATTAAATACATAGAAAAAAAATTAAATAAATAGTCATTCTAGGAATTATAAAAAGGTTGAGAAATAATCCAAATCGATTCCTTACAAGAATGAGTGGTTGCCATGTACTCTTCTTCTACCATGGACAAACTGACTACAACTTGCTACTTATTCATCCAACTAATGGCACCACCAAACATTGTGAACACATATCCACTGGTGGGTCTTTTGAACTTTCAATGTCACCTATCCAATCTAAGTCCACATATCTATAAATATTAACTGAATTTTGAGGTCTTATAGGATAACCTTGAAAATATATGGAATACTTAGAATTACCTCATAGATATATGAACACCCTTTATATTGCATCTCAATGTACCCTTCCAAAATTTTAACCATAAAATGACTAAGAACGCCCATTGCTTGGGAAATTTTTGGTCTTGTACAAACCATAACATACATCAAACTCCCAATAGCACTCACATAAGGTACTCTAGTCATGTTATCCATCTCAGTAGGATATTTTTGGGCAATCCTCCACATAAAACTTTGTCCCCTACAAAATAAGAACAACCAAGGATATATACAAGCTACCATTCTAAATCCACCCAACATCGAGTTCACATACTTACTTTGGCCCAACCAAATATTTTAGCTCACCCTATCTCTTATGAGATATATCCATCCACAATATTTACCTAGATGCCCCTAGATATTTCATCTCAAACTTTGTTGAAAGCTGAGACTTCAAATCAAAAATTAAAGTCATATCATTCCCATAAAATAGTGTATCATCAACATATAAATTAATAATGAGAATATGATCCTTATCAACATATCTTGGATGGTACCACCAATTTGTTGAATTCATGCATTCAAGCACTAAAGACACAAGGAGCGAAATTGGTATACACCAAGGATGCTAGGAAAAAGAGAAATGAGAGATCAGAAAAAGAAGAATTTGATGATTTCTTGGTAAGATAGAGGAGAGTAGAAGAGACAAAAGATATAATCCAGAGAGGGATCTAGTGTTGTAGAAGATCATTTAGTTCTTGAATTTACTATTGTAGAAACTTCTATAGGTGCAACTCTTTTTTCTACTCTTTAATCACAAAGTGTTATACCAATTGTGGCCTAGGCTTTCTGAGGAACTATGTCAACTTCTCTCCCACACACACAAGTTGTAATACCTATCATGGCTCAAGTAGCTCACTTGAGTCACTTGTAGAAGAGAGGACACAAGAGATGGTGAAAGAAAATAAATTGGTGTGACACCCACTTTCTCAACAAAAAAGAATACCAATTTCATGTCTCTCATTTCCATGTCCAACATTTTCAAAAAATTTGAGAAATTTGGAGCAGTAGAGCTAGCTTGGGGTGATGTTAGCAATAGCAATAAAGAAGAACCATTCATTATTTCATCATAGGTAAGTGTATTTTTTGAAAGGATTTGAAACCTTTTACAAAGACATGTATAGATACAATATTAAAGCATAATACATAACAAAGAAACAATTACATGGACCCATGACATTTGGGCTATAAACTAACATCAACAAACTCAAACTAAAAGCACAAAGTCAACTAATGTAACAAAGGAGAAGAGAACTAAACTAGTTTGGAGACTTGATGCAATATAAATCAAGAGATATTTGAACACTAACATTAGCCTTACTAATCATTTAAGTAGGATGGCTTCCTAATCATTCTTCTATTTTGTTAGTTGATCCTAGATTAGAAGATATCTTAGAGTTTATTGTTACCTTCACACTAGAGTAAACTCTATGGCTTAAATCCTCCATTTCTTTGTTGTTTGGTAGTGGAAAGCTAAAAGAAGGGATAATTATCCAAGTAGAGAAAAAAAATCATTTTACCCTATTAAACACATCCTTCTTAACATTAGTCCTTCTTTCTCATACTACATAACCTATTCTATTGGGTTTCAAAGAGAAGACATCTCTCCTTACCTTCAAGATCCTTCAACATAAAAATTATTTCGTCTCCTTACCAAAATTAATAATTATCTCAGAAAAAACAATCTATGGTCATAACAAACCCCCGCCATTATACAATATTATTGTAACATTATATTGACTTTATTAGTTTAAAAGATAATATTAATGGATATTATAAATTGTACATCTAATCTGATGTAGTTATAAGCATTTGATTCCCTTTCGGTGTAGAAGGTGTTTTAAAATAGGACATGTTGCGGCACAATGCAGATTTGAGAAAAAAAGCAAAGATGACTACTTGGTGGAATAGTGCTTCTCAACAACATTATACTGTTGAGAAGAAATATGAACAACAAAGGAGTTTTACTGAGGTGGTTGCTTCTGAATCACAAGGCCTTGGGGCATCCCCTCTAGATGTCTCAAATGGTGGGGCTGCTAAGGCTACCCCTTTTGAGCAAGTGACTACGTCTCAAGCTGCCATTTCTGGTGATAGCGCTATGGCTTCCATATCTAGCAGCACTTTAGATAAGTCTTTGCCTGCACAAAGGAATAATGATGAAATCTCTAAGACTATGGATGCAAGCATTCATTTTCAAGAAAATAGTGAGCTGGCCTGGCTTGATAAGGCAACGCAAGTGGAATAAGGTTGGATAACTATAAAGGGAAAGAAAGCAAAATTCTCTATCCCTTCTTTTGACATGACTCTACATTCCCAAAAGAGTAATTCTAAATGTAAATCTTGAAGGGTCTTGTTTGGGAGCTAGTTTTTGATTGGCTGCAGGTTGTCCTTTCTACAGCCTTGTTCTTGCTTGTAAAGGGTTCTGGGTCCCTTCAAAACCTATTTTTACCTGTATCAAAAACAATATTTATCTATTAATCTTTTGAAAAAGTCAATAATTTTGGTTATGGATCCATATGTGTGGATCCACAAGTACAAAAATGTGTCAAAATTGTCTATTTAAATTTTATATTCTTCTATACAAGATCTTATAAAAGATGGTGTGAGGTTTAGATTATGTTAATTGGTCCAAGATTCAAATTTCCATTTCATTGTTCATAGTTTTGGTTTATGATTGTAGTTGTCAAGAATTTGTTTTGGAATTAAAATAGTTTATATTTGATTAGTTGTGTATTAATTTATGTAAGAAATATTTAAACTTATATATTAGAGAGTTGTATAAAAGAACAAGGTTTTAATTTATTCTATATCATCAATTAATCACAACATATTATTAGCATGAACGATCAATAAAATATTGAAGACAATGAAAAAATAACTATAAAAATAGATATAAGCATTTGCATTTCTATTAGGCATGTCTTATAACTTATTCCAAATTGTCGAATTCATCAAGAAACTTGATAAAGACAAAAAACAACATAATTAATCTTTCCTAACATAGCAAATTCCAACATACTTCAAAACACAACCATTGATAGACATCGAAGACATAAAATTATAAATACTAGTTCATGGCCACAAATCAAGTTCAATAAGATACAAATAGCATTAAAGACACTAAATCGCTTGACAGAAGCAATGGATCCTCGTGATGTTGTTTGGTGCAATTGTCTTCATCTTCCTCCTCAACAAGGACAATTCATAAGAAGGCGTGGTAGACATCCTCATCAGAAGATAAATAGAGAGGGAAGTTGGTCTCCTCCTCCTTAGGGAGTGTTGAAAATCAACACGGATGGGTCTTCTCAGGGAAACCCTAGTCATGTTGGCATTGGTGGAGTTGGGTGGGATAGTTTTGGGACTGTTCAGTTTATCTTTTCTATTTACAAGGGTTTTCATACTAACAACTTAATGGAAGCTCTTGCCATTTTATATGTTGTGACGTGTGGCTGTCAACTTGGGTGGAGAAGGATCATATGTGAGTCTAACTCCCAGGTGGTGGTGAATCTATTGAATAGGCGGGATTTAGAGGATGTTAGCTGGCAATTAGCTTCGGTTGTTAAGCAGATTCTTACTATTTGTGCTTCTTTGGAGTTGGTTACTTTCAATCATATTCCTAGAGAATGGAACGCTGTTGCGGATTGTTTGGCCAAGTGGGCCTCTGATCATATGCAAAATTGGAGCATTGTGGATAGGGGTCAATTACCCCTGGATTTTTCTCATGAGCTGGACAACTTAGTTGAGTTTGACAGGGCTGTGTAAAATCTTGTGTTGTACTTCTTGTTTTAATAAATTTTTACCCCTCTTTTAGTTTAACACTAAAGACACATAAATAATATTATAAACTTATAGACACAAATATCAAAACCATGAGTATTAGATTCACCTTAAAATTTTGAAAAAATAATTTCAATTTAAACAACTATTTGTGAGATCTACTCATAAATTGGACAATCGGTGAGAATATACTCGCCCGTATGAACTTCTAGCCTTAATAAATAAACAATCAACTTGATAGAATACACAGCATAGGGACTACATTGTGCTGTTTAAAGTTAGTCTGATGACCAGAAGCTACAAGTTGTCTATAAAGTATAAAGTTTTCTGTTTTATCACAGTGGTTCGCTCATGATTAAATGCATGGCATTTGGCTATTTAAATGTTGTTAATAGTGCTCAACATGTTCAACATGTTTACACAGAGATTTCATTGCTTTACAATAAAAGTATGTCTCCTTAAATAACATCCTGCAACTCAGAGTCACTGATTGTGGGTTTAAACAAGTTTTCTTTTGACAACCCACAATTTAAATCATGCTAACAAATTTCTTTTTTGCTGCCTAGTTCCTCTGGATATATACATATGTGCATATATCTGATTTCTGCAAAGTGATCTGGGTATGAAATGATTACCATGATTACAGAGCAGTATTTACAAACGTTCTGCAAAGTATAATTTAATTTATTGTAAAAGATTGCTTCCAATATCCTCTTTGTCTCTGCTTTGCAAACACTGAATAAGCATTGATTTTCTATAATTAAAAGCAGAGTATTATTTGGATTTGTAAGAGACAAGGATAGCAGGAGTACTAAAATAAAAAGTGAAAGCCTCACACTTCCAAATTTTTAAATTTTCATTTCTGAAGAAATGATCCTTTTCTATCAACTCCTCTGACTATGATGGCATACTTTACGAATTTCACATTGAATGGAGATTTCAGAGAAGCAAGGACCATGCCAAAAGAAAACGTGATAAAACATGATAATCATAATACAGGTGATAATGCTTTAGACAAGTATGGCAGGGATCAAATTTCATAAGAAAAGAAGAGCCTTTTCTTGCAGGGAACTTTCCATTTAGCTACTGTGACTCAATAGAAATAGGCATAATTTAAGAGATTTTAAATTTGTCCATTATCTTCTCCAATAGCTTGAAGGTAAAGTGGTGGTGAAATAATTGTAGGTTAGTTTCATTTGCATTATTATATATAATGTATTTGAAGAATTTAGGCTAGCCCCTCTCATATAAATTATGATGAACAGTCAATTAGAAGAAAAAAAAGCATTTGGCACACTTTTCCACATTGCTAGAGAAGTGTTAACTTCCTCACTAGTAGAAACAACAAAATAAGTTGAACTAATAATGCACTCTTAAAAAGAAGAGAAAAAGTCATCTTAGTTTGTACTAACCTTTGAAAGCTATTATTCTTAACATTAGTAGGAGAGAGTTGAGCATAGACTATGCTTCTCAAAATTTGAGAAGGACAATAGCAATACTTTCAATCTTTGATTGCTCTATTAAATTTTCTTCCTCTCAATTCTAATAGTTTTCTATGTTTCTCCAAAAATCGTGCAAAGAAAGTATTGTAGATCTTTGAAGTCCTTGAAATCTAAAGGATTATTTTCAAGCTAGGCACTTTAAATTTAATCTTTGAACCTCTTCAGACATTTCATTTGAGGAAGCGAGGCATTAAATTCTCCCTTTTTGATTTTATTCCACATTTAAACCCCAAAGGGTATCGTCAAAAATGATAGTTCTTTTCAGTTGGTCCTTGTCCAAGTATTTTTTTCTAAAAAGAATCACAATTTACATATATTATTTAGATTAACCTAACAAACATGATCATGTTAACGACTTTGAAATTCCCAATACTTAGACATCTTACTTCTTTGTTATTGTAAACTATATCCCATACAACTAGATGGAATTTCTTTAGTATTACCTCCCAGAGGAATTTTCTTATAATAAGTTTCATTTGTTTTATGATCTTTTTATAGAATTTAGAGACACCCATCTAGAAGATGAAAAGAGCTTTGAAGATAGCTTCTATTTTAATTAATCTACTTACAATAGAAAACCAATTTACTTTCCGAACGACTATTTTCTTATGAAATTTTGTGATAATTTGTTATCAAAAAATTTCTAAAAATATCACTAAAAAGAGATACCGAAATAGATATTGTGAAGCACTGAGATGCCCATGCCAATTTGACTAAGTGAAAATTTTAATGTTTCTCTCTTCAGGGCTGATTCAATACAATTTGGATTGATCTCTTAACCAGAAAATAGTCTCATAAATAGAAAGTAAACTTTTGACTAATAATTTCTTTTGAATGTGGGTTGAGAGACTAAAAGTGACTATGGCATCTATTATAAACCTACAACAAGATCCTTTCCACTGATTGAAGATGCTTCAAGCCCCTGTCTAAGACCTCTAGATTACTACATTCGAGATGATGGGACATATGTTGCTAGTCTGTTTGCCTAATATTTTCTTTAGTTTTACTTTATCTCTCTTGACATCCTCCAGACTGTAACCAATTATGAACTATTTCATTCAAACATTTCTGTTGTCTTAGTTTGTAGCAGAACTATCAATTAAAAGTATCATTTTATTAAATAAAAATAAACCTCCTCAATGCCATGTGAATAAAGTGAACAAAATGCATTTCACATACTAATCTCGCCTGTATTGTGGTTATTATATTTATTTTGGCATGGTCCCTGCTTCTCTGAAACTGATCATTCTATGCAAAATTCTTGAAGCGTGTAATCAGAGTAGTTGATAAATATGGACCATTTCTTATGAAATATAGGTATGAAATTTTTTAAAATTGATAAATATGGGGCTTTCAATACGTATTTATGTACTCATGTTCTTCCTGTCTCCTGTAACTTCAAATAATACTCAGATTTTAATTATAGAAAATAAATGTTTATTCAATGTTTGCAAAGCAGAGACAAGGATATTGAAGGCAATCTCTAATAATAAACAAAAATATACTCTGCAGAATGTTTATGAATAATGTTGTGTAATCATTCCATACTCAGATGACTTTGCAGAAAAGAAAATAATTCATACACAGGCAGACTCCTCGGCAAAAAGGAATTTGTCAGTATGAGTTAAGTTGTGGATTGTCAAAAGCAATTAATTCTGTGAGGGTGATCAAATCTGGAGTACTCAAAATATTGAAACGTGTTGCAATTCACAACACTAATTTTTTTTTTTTAAATGGAAGAACTGTCAGCCATCCTGGGGAAGGAACCCTAATTTTTCAAATAGCAAAATGCTATGCATGCTTAATCATGAGTGGACTACTGTTGTAAAACAGAAAACTTTACAGGCTAACAAATAGTTTAATTTGAATTTAATTGGCATTCAATTGGCAAGGAGGATAGCATATATTTTATTATTATAATTTATATTTTGAAGATATAATTCAATTAAATGGATTTGGAATTGATTTCAACACATTAGACCTTCTAATTATAACACTTGAATCAAAGAATAATTTTTAATTTAGATATATATTTTTTATTACAATATAATGTGTTATAATTTGTTGACGATTACTATCATTATGGGTGAAACTTCAATTAGTGAGGCCAGATCTATAATCTATTCTTCAGAATTATGAAAAGCTTCTAGTCAAAAATTCAATGTCCTTAAAATCTCAATCCTTTTCTTGAACACTTCTTCTCATTGCTAGCAAAGAATTGCTCATATCCTTCATTGTTTGGTTGGGGTGTTTTCTTCCAAATACCTTGGTTTATCACACTTCGTCAACAAAGGATCCGAGAAGTTTGTTTCTACTGTTGATCTGTCTACATTGGGATTCTCTAGGCTTCAATCCTTGCTTTCATAGTTTCATATTCCTCAATCTCCAAGAGATATGAATTGATTTGGTGTGATAATCCTCTTGGTGCTTACTTTGTTTCTTTAGGTTTTCTTTTTTTAAGAAGTCAAAGGTTGTCCCTTCTTTCTTAGCTAGGTTGCGATGGCCTGAGCTAATCCCAAAAATTAACATTTTCTTCTATATCTTTTCCCAAAACAAGATCCTCACTAATGATAACGTCTATAAAAGAGTCTTCACCTTCCCCAACAAATGTGCCCTTTGTGAGAACGATTTGAAGTTCTTTTTCCATGATTTTTTAGACTCGGTTGCTTAACCTTTGGAATCTTTGTTGGGTTTTCCCTTATTCCATTAAAGAGGTTGTGGAATGATTTCTCCTTCCTCTGATCCTTAATTTTTTTGTGTTCTCTTTTTCTCCCCCATATTTCTTGGGGTCTCTAGAAGGAGAGAAATAACTACATCCTTAGAGAAAAAATTTATAGAGAAGACATAGTGGTTAACAGAATTATTGTTTCTAGTAATGAGAATTTTAGGTTTGAGATTTTTGAGAAATTTTCCAAGGATTTGAAGGTTGGGGTTTCTACTAGTGATTTATAAATTGTGAAAGGTTGGAATTCACAATTTGACATCTTTGATACTTTCAAGAAAATGAAGAAGTCCAAAGAGAGGGTGTATTGGAAGCCTATACCTATTGATGGATTAAGATAAAACTTGATGGTGCAACCAAAGGTAGCCTTGGGCGAGTTGGGGGTGGAAGAGTGAACTAAGAAATGGTAAGGGAAGATTTATATTTTCTTTGGCACTCCCTTCAAGATCTCAGACTAACCATTATGATGAAGCAAAAACTACCTACGATTGCATAAAGATTGCTCATTCCAAGGGGTTTAAAAAAGTCTAGGATGAGGGAGACTCCCTCAATATAATTCAATATCTGAAAGGTCTTCAAATTCTTAGTTGGACCATTGACACCTTGATAAAAGACGTGTCCAAATTGGTGGAGGATTTTGATGAGGTATAATTCTCAAATGTGTACCATGTGAAATAAATATGTTGACACCTTTGTGAACCTTGGGGTGAATAATGACAACTTCATTCTATGGGAGGAGTGAATGTCCCTTCACAAGAAAAAATCCTGTTTTGTGATGATTACCTTCCTAATGGTAGAATCAACATGTGAAGTTTTAATTATGAGTGAAAGGTTGCTCACACACATTGTGGGTATTTTTAGAAGCTATCGATGAAACTTTATGGATAAAGAAAATTGTGGCTTTAGTGATATCTGGAAAAGTGGGTCCTTTTTTAATAGTGGTGAGGGTTGTTTGAGAAGGATGGAAAGAGATCATAATAGGGTTGAACCCTCTAATTGTGTCAGGATTCACTAGAAACTGCAAGTGTGGATAGTTTGAAAGAAGGTGGTATTGTCTTGTTCATGGAAAAACCTCATGGCCATGATCCCATAACAACTCAAGTTTTTATTCACAGATGGAAGAATAGAAAGGCTATGGTATTTGGGTTGGAGACTTTAATGTTAAAAGGAACTCATTTCCCAAGTGACTATCTTTTCCATGGAAGGTAGAAAAAGATTCAAAGATCACAAGGAAGGGGATGCGGCTCTACAAATCTTCTTCAAGGAAAATGAAAGAAGCATGCTAATTAAAATACACTTAGGCTATGGATGGACTCCCATTAAATCCATCTGGTTTATGGTAGAAAATTGTGATGAGTTATATGACTCTTGAGGGGAGGTTTGAGTCCATATATGGGTATCACTTTACTATGTTGAACCATTTTAGATATAAGTTTCACATTTCTTTTCCTTTCTATCTTTCAATCTCCCTAGAGTACTTCATAAATGAGAATAGAAGGAATCCTAAAATTTTGATCATCCACAAAAGCCTTATAATGTTGATTATAAATCATATGAAAGCTATGCCTCCCAGCAAAGAAACCCTAGGCAAAAATGTAAAGTATAAAATGTTAAGGAGCTTAGGTTGAAGAAATTTTGGATGACTCCTTTGATTCCTAAGTTCAAGATGAGACTTGTGATGACTAGGTTGATGGGGAGGATTCTAGGAACTTTGTCCATGTTGTTCATGGAAACCCTTCAAACTCAAATTTTATGGAGCATGAAGAGGCTACTATCCCTAGGTTAAACCCACAAAATTGGTTTACAATTCCAGTGAGGAAGGAAATTTGTAAAAACACTGCTATGAAATTTGTTTTTTGCTTTTTAGGGGTTTGCATGAACTTGGGTGTTCAAATGGACCCAAAAGGGGTTCAAATGGACCCTGGTTCGAGCGAACCATAGTAAATGATGGGACTCACTTTTTTTGCATTTTTTAATGACAAAGACAATGGAAAATTGATTACAAGAGGGGGTTCGCTCGAAACTGGGTTCATTCAAATCCCCCTTTTCCCCCTTTCCCCCCTCTTCTCCCCCTTTGACACCAAATTTTTACAAAAATTTTCCCTTCAAAGCTTGAGTTGAGGATAAAAATGGAGGAGACTTCACATACCCAACTTGACAATGGTAGTCCTCAGAACGAGCTATCCATCGAATATAATTTTAATATGTCTTGGTTTTATTATGTATTTGTTCTTTTAGTTTGATTAAACATAGGTTTTTCACCTAAAATCAAGCTCTGTGTTCTGCACATGTAGAAAAATAACAGATTATCAAAATAAAATTCTAAAAAATATGTTCAGGCTAGGTATTGATGTCCTTGATCCAGTTAATTTTTTTTTGAATTTTGATACATAAAAAAAAGTTATGTTGTATACGGTCGGCCTATGTCTGAATTGTAATTGATTTGACTTCAAAACTTGATTAAGGAAAAAATATTCAATAAAACACCATGAAACCAAATGAACTAGTTAGATATCATAGTTACAAATCTAAATTCAAAAAAAATAGAATTTTATCCTTCATAGAAAAAATTTATGTTGTATACGGTGAGCATCACTCCTTAAAAATGGTGTTTATTGATAAAAACTAGTTTTTTCAAAGGACATGGAAAAAGAAGTGTAATCTGATTCCAAAAATTTTGAAAAAAATATATTTAGAATCTACAAACAAAATTTCACAAATCACTACTTTGCATCATCTTCAAATTCCTCATGGTTTAGTCACTATAGGTGCCCAAAAATGAATATTTAGTTAGAATAAATCAGTTCAGTGTCCAGTTTGGCCAAAAATTGTAAACCAGTATTGTGGGATCACCCCCTATCAAAAATAAAATGAATGTAGTGATGATATTCCTAAGGTTCATATGAAAAAGGGGAAGGGGAAAATTATTTTTTCTTGGTCTGATGATTTTTGGTCAAAGAATGAGAAATTTGGCAGAGAGGATAGCAAGGTTTATGATAAATAGGAGACTACAATGATAACTGGTGTTAAAGGGGAAAATAAATCCCTCGCTACGAGGAAGGAAATTTTTTTTATAAATCTTGAAAGGATGGAAACTGATGAAGATACTATTGGTGATGGAGCTAAGTTGAATGAGGATGAAGAAGAGATTAATAAGAATGATGGTGTAGACATCCAAATTTGGACACTTCATTTATCCAAATTTATCACTTTTCATCTATTCATCCTTTTATTTACATTAATTAAGTAATATTACTATTATTTAATTAATATCTTTAATTCTACCAAATCCCTAAGGTATTTAATCCCCCTTTCATCAAATGAATTAAATAAATATTAAATTTATTTAATCCTAATCCATCTCCTAATCTTCATTAAGGATGTGCACATGCCTAATCCTTGATTAGGATGTGTCACATCCTCCAACTTTTGCAAGTTGGCTTCTAATCATTATTAACCCCTAATTATCCTCTAATTACTAATTAGTTAAACCGAATTAGTACCTTGGTCAACTCTCCCCATCTCCCAAGGAATTTTTAATTCTTTTTTATTCACCCTAGGTTCTCCTCTTCCCCATATGAATTTTTAATTCAAGTTTTATTCTTCCTAGAATCCCCTTTTCCCATGCACCTTCTAGAATATTTGACTTGTCACATCAAGTCACATGTGACAAATTCCCACCTTTTTGGAGACCCTCTCTTATCCACTAGATTCTCCCAAGCATGTGAATTTTTAATTCACATTTATACCTCCAAAGAATCTTCTCATCTCCCAATGTACTTGGAAGGTACTTGTCCTTCCTCCACATCATGTACCTCCATTCCACATCACCTACACATCATCTCACCCTTAGCCATCTCACAATCCACATGTCAAGATGTGAGGGCTTGTGAGTCCTCAACTCACCTTAGCCCTTCATCTTGGCCTTGTTGGATAAATCCCAACCATTGAATTCTCGAGAGAATTCAAGTTTATTTATAAATACCCCTTCCTCTAAGAAATTTGGGAGACTTAGCCATTTCTCAACTAAATGTTGCCATTTTGTGCACTCATCTAGCCATCAACATTCATTCATTTGCATCTACATTCAAGCATATAGTCAAGACTTGCATTTAGCCATATCAAGAGCCATCAAGGAGCATACAAACCAAATCAAAATCAAGGGCCAACCAAGGAGTTTCAGCTGCAAAAGGGAGGTATATCCATTTGTCATCATTTAACACTTTTCTCTTTGCACTTACAAATTTCTTAGGCTAATCTTGAGGTGTTTCCTTATGTTTTTCCATTTTATTTTAGTTGCTTAGAAAGGGTTAGACATTTTGGGATATCACATTTCTGGCATGCCCAGTGGGACCCACAAGCAGGTTCTTCAATTTAATGTTCGTTGTTGTTGATTTTTTGAAGGAATACGTCGCGAAAGGGCAACTATGCCCCTGATTTTCTGCAGAGGGGCGACTGCACCCCTAATTTTCAGTAGAAGGGCGACTGCACCCTTGATTTTCTATAGAAGGGAAATTGCACCCCTATTTTACTGTAGAAGGGCGACTGTGTCCCTATTTTTCTGCAGAAGGGTGACTACACCCCCTCCTTGACTAAAATTTTTGGCTAACACTTTTCTTGCAGAAGGGTGACTACGCCCCCTCCTTGACTAAAATTTTTGGCTAACACTTTTCTTGCAGAAAGGCGACTACGCCCCTTGGGCTAAAATTTCGGTGCTAACATTTTCTACAGAAGGGCAATTGTGCCCCTGATTTTCTGCAGAAGGGCGACTGGGCCCCTAATTTTTTTGCAAAAGGGCGACTACGCCCCTAATTTTTTGCAGAAGGGCGACTACGCCCCTGATTTTCCATAGAAGGGAAACTACGCCTCTGATTTTCCATAGAAGGGTGACTACGCCCGTGATTTTCCGCAGAAGGGTGACTGGGCCCCTGATTTACTGCAGAAGGGCGATTGCGCTCCCTTGTCACTGCGAAGCAACACATTTTGAAAGGTAAAACTATCATTTTGGCTTCAAATTTTTGCTATTTTCAAGTATTAACCCCCTAACACTGTTCTTGCAAGGATATTGGTGTTTATGGCTAACTTTTTGCAACATATTCTTGTGAAATTTATGAAGAACAAAGGATAAAATAATTAACATTTTCTTGCAAGGCTATCCGTTCGCTCAAATTTTTAAAAACTATCCTTGTTGTTTTCGTTAATCTAAGAACATAGTTTAATTGGGGGGGTAATATTCATTGCTTGTTGTGTCTATCCTTTTGTGTTACCCAAAGAGGGCATTGGTTTGTTTTCACTTTCCCCTTGCACTTCGTGTGAGCCTGGGGAGTAGTTGGAAGCGATTAGTGCTTTCTTTTTAGTGGGACCTGTTTGGGGATTTTATCACCCCAAGGGATGACTCCAACCACGCGTACCAGCGGGGTATATAAAGGGGGGAGAGCAAAAGCTGTACCCCAATCCAGTCACGTCGTAATTGGTGAAGCGTCGAAGTTAGGGTGATACCTAGATAGACATGAAGAGTTGGTCTGAGCCCTTCAGTATCTCACTGGGGTTCCCGACTCACACTTGTGACGAGTTGGTGTTCACGGTTGTGCCTCATGCACCGAGAGCATATCAAGGACTCCCTAGACACCTTGTGTATCCTAGATTAAGACCTCTTTGGCCATACCCTTAACACTAATCATAGGATTGTATTTGCTTGAGAGTGTTTTCTTGTGAGAAACCAGTAAAATTTTGACAAATTGGCCTTATTATTGTCATTTTAAAGTCCTTGCCATAGTCATTTTCATCAAACCAAGTCTCTGATTTACCGCAGAGGGGTGACTGTGCCCCTAATTTTCTACAGAAGGGCGACTGCGCCCCTGATTTTCTGTAGAAGGGCAACTGTGCCTTTGATTTTCCGTAGATGGGCGACTGTGCCCCTGATTTTCTGCAGAAGGGTGACTGCGCCCCTAATTTTCTACAGAAGGGCGACTGCGCCCCTAATTTACTGTAAAGGGGCGAGTTGGCCCTCCCGAACACCTGAAATCACCTCGTTTGGATCCATTTAGACTCTAAACCATCATTTAACCGTTCCCAATTGCTATCTCATCATCCCAAGCCTCCATTTTGTCCTCCTAAAACGCCAAAAATCTCCATTTGATCATTTTAAATCTCCATTTTATCATTCCAAACCTACGTTTAACCATTCTAAATCCCCATTCATTCTCCACAAATGTCCCCAATCTATTCGCTCATTTTAAATTTTCCCATAATCCATTCAAGAACCCATATCATCACCTAGGGAACATCAAGATTTTACCACTTACATCACCAAACCCTTATCTTATAAATGCCACCCATAATCAAACCACCTTAACCTTGTGTTACAAAATGGTTTCCCCAAATTGACCTTAGCACTTGAACTTGATTATTAGTTGTTGACTTTGACCCAAATCAATTTACTTCCATCTTGAGATGAATTTGGTGTCATAAGTTATCACCCTTGGCCAAAATCAATCCATTTCTATCTTGAGGTGGATTTGGTACCGTGATTAATCAATCAATACTCTAGGTCACTAAGGGTAACTTTCTTCGATTAAACTCAAGGTCTCTCACATCCTGCATCATCCAATCATACCCATCCAATTGCCCAAATCTATCAAACCCAATCATTTGGCCAAATTATCCAATCAATCAAATCACGTCCATTCAACCAACACAATCCTATCAATCTTAACAATCCAATCGAATTCAGCCAAAAATCCAATCCAATCCAATTTATCCAATCAAAATTCAACCTAATCAAAATCCAATCCAAACCCAACAAAATCATATCACAATCAAATCATTCATCAAAAACATCTTTATAATCCACCTGTAGCACCTTGCATGCCTATTCAAACTAGGTCACAAGTTAAGAAACAAATGGCACAACAACAAGGTCAAAATTCCCAAGTGAACATGTCTCAAGATCCTAATAACAATACAAATCCCACCAATGGTACAAATATTTCTCAAGATCCTAACAACATCCCCCAAGATCCTCATAATGGTACTTCATCCCATTCCAACACCGAAAATCAAAACAACTCACCACACGGTGAAGTATGGCTAATCAACCCAAACTCACGCTGGAGGGACATTTTAGTAATCCCGCCAATGTACAAATGACTGACCGTTTGTTTGAAAAACATGGGGAAGAAATTTTGGCCCACCTAATTAAGAAGGGTGTCAAACCTCCCTTGGGTGTTGACTTATCCAAATATAGGAGTTCCACCTCTAACGTACCCCAACTCTCACAAAATACACTAGAGGGTTCCTACATCCCCAATGTTCCTCCAGTTGAGGGTTGGCATCAACCTGAATTTGGAAATGTTGTTCTTTATCATGTTAACCACCCCCCACACGCTCTAATCCCAGTTATGGGGGATCCTCAAGTGCCTGACCCCAACAATCCTTTTGCCTATGGTATGCCACAAAATGCTCCACAACCGTCGCCCCTAACACTAACAGTACCACCTCTTTTAAATCAGCATATCACCAACACTAGGGGCACCTCCTTTACCGCATTGCTTCCAACTCCTACGATCGTGACTCTACCATATACATCTCAACAGCTTCATCAATCCAATCTTCTGCCTCAATTACCTCTACAAGGCACATCCCAACTAAATGTTCTGGGTAGTACCCCACAACCTCCTTTACAGAACACCTTGACGTTATCTCAGCCACCTCATCAACAATGACCCCTCCATAATGCTTTGGTTTCTTCTCAACAACCACCATACCAATCACAAGGAAATCCATCCTGACCGGTTGCTCAGACCATACCCCCATTCCTCGCATCTATTTTACATCCACAGACTCAACCACAACACAACACCCCATCTCGGCCCACACAACAGTTGACATCGCAACGACCTCCTCAACACTATTACTATCATAATCAATAGCAATTTCACCAACACCCACCTTATGTGGCCTCCCAACAATCACAACAGTACTTTCAACACCCACAAATCAATCCACAACATCCCATCCAAGCTCCTCAGTAGCCTACCTCACACTTCTATCAAACAAATCCGTACTATACCCCGCAATAGCAGCCCCCGTACCAACAAAATCCCCTAGCTTACCAACAAGGCATGTCATCATCCAACTATCAAAATTCATACTTCAACAATCTGACGCTCTCTCAGCAAGATCCTTTATCATCCTATCATCAATATCCCCCCAACCTGCCACTAGTCAACTCGGATCTATTGGAAATCAAAGCTACTTTGAAGGATCTTCAAGCCAGGGCTGGCAAACAATCATTCAAATTCGAAGACATATGCCCATATCCATTTGAGCCCTCCATCTCATTGATCCCATTTTCTAAACATTTTGAAATGCCAAAATTTGACAAATACAAGGGAAACAAATACCCTAAGGCTCATTTGCAAGAATTTTACTCCTAGTGTCAAGAGGTCATGCACAATGACAACTATCTCTTGCACCTATTCCCACGAAGCTTGACAAGACACGCCCTGGATTGGTTCATGACCCTCGAACAAGGGTCCATAAAAACTTTTGCAGACCTGTCAGAAAAATTTGTCTCCTATTTCCTTTCAATTTGGAGGACACAGACACCTTAGATCTCCTCAAAGAGAAACAATGTGAGGGGGAAACCTTTACCAGCCACCTCCAAAGGTGGCGTGCACTAGCAAGTCGAATGAAGACCCCTCTGAAAGAAAAAGACATGGTCACTCTTTTCATGGAAAAATCTCATCTTGACATGGCTCATAATTTTAGGTTACATTGTTTCACCACTTTCACGGAGATAGTGGAAAAGGGACCCATCCTTGAACGTGCCCTTGTTGCCAAGGGACACATCAAAATACATAGTCATGACAAAGAGAGGTCATTTGGGGATAAACCACGATTCTGGAACAAGAACAGGAATGCAGTGAATGATGGCGTAACGAACATTAAACACGTCCAAGTGGCTAATACATCCCAAAAACAATGACCGTCTGTACCTAACACCATCTATGTATCGCAAGGGACACCTCATCCTCCTCAATAGTCGAACTAGAACAATCAAGGGAACACCAAACGTTAGTATGCTCAATTAGGAGAACATCTGAGTGTTGTCTTTAATAAGTTGTTACAATTCAACTACCCCATCACGTACCCTGTCACCAAGCCACTTGATGAGTCCAAACCCAAGCCCGCATGGTTTAAGGAAAGTGAGTATTGTGAGTTCCATAAAATCAAAGGACACTCTTTGAATAAGTGTCAGGGTCTGAAAAACTACGTCCAAGATCTCATTGATCGAGGTGATATCAAAGTTGACCCTAGTCAAGCTTCGTCGTCCAATTCTCAACTACAAATATATCAAAACGCCTTTCCAAACTATTATCAAGGCCCAAGCACATCTAGCAGTAATCCCTAAGAAAACAACACAAATAATGTGAGCTATAAGAATGTACCCCTAAATTATGAGGGTGTCATTCATTACATTGAGTAGGTAGAACCCCATGTATCCATGATACATGTTAAAGCCAAAGACCCTCAGTGTGCTATTAATACACGACGAGCCCACATCACTCTCTCTGCAACCTCTGCACCTACCCAATCAACTCCTATAAGCTCTCAATACAACATCCTTGATCACTTAGGAAAGACCCCTGCTCATATCTCCATTTTGGATTTGTTTAAGTCTTCCCTTGTACATCAAGAAATCCTCAATAGAGCCCTGCAAGAAACCCATGTGCCTAACGACATTGACCCCACACAATTCCAAGCTTTGGTGGGACACTTGGCCTTATCTCATCAACTCCCTTTCATCCAAAATGACATGCCGAATATCGATATCAATCATAATCGCCCCTTGCATATCGAAGTTGTGGTTTCCCGCCATAAAATAAAAAGGGTCTTGGTAGATAATGGCTCTGCCCTCAATTTGTGTACTCTAAAATTCATAAAATAGGTGGGGTATACTCAAGTAGATTTAAGTAATTAGATCATCACAATCAAAGCCTATGATAATGCAGAAAGGAATTCAGAGGGAATTATCAATCTTCCTATCCAAGTGGGATCTGTGCCTCAATACACTACCTGTCATGTCCTTGATC
>VDFB02046537.1:48836-77347 GCA_007258455.2 Sequoia sempervirens
GGGAGGGAGAAAGCAAAAAGTGACGCGAACAAAACGCAACAAGCAAGAAAGCAACTACTCTAACCTATGCATAGGTATTTATAGCAAAGAGCTCGAAGGAGCTCAAGCTTGGAAGTAATGCTTCAGGTGCTGCCCGTTGACTGGCAACAGGACGTTCTCACCGATTAAAGTCTTTAAGTGGAAGGCATTATCTCCCAAAATCTCAGCTATTTGAAAGGGGCCAAACCCGGACTTGGCTCCAAGATTTATTGTGTCCCCCTTTCTTTTCATGGGCCTTGTCCCAATATAGGACCAAATCTGCAATCCTAAAGGCCTTGATTTTGGCTCGGTGGTCGAACCATCTCTTTACTACGCCCTGATGCTTGGCGAAATTTTCTATTGCGCGGTCTCAAACTTCCTCTAAATGTAAAAGTTCAGCCAGACGAGCTTCCCTACGATCTCCTCCTTCATAAAAATCGTTGATGAACTGAAGAGTCAGAATTTTCAGGTGAATGGGGAATATTGGCTCAAGACCATAGACAAGGTGGAATGGGGAATCACCAAGGGCAGCCTTATGGTGGGTGCGATCAGCCCAAAGGGCGAAACAGAGCTGGGTATGCCAGTCCTTGGGATTCCTATCTAGCAGCTTTTTGATCATGGTAATCAAATTCTTATTTGTGGACTCGGCAAGGCCATTTCCCTGAGGGTAGTAATTGGATGAAAATTTGAGGGCAATCCCATAGTCAAACGCCCAGCTAGCAAATTTTAAAGAAGCGAAGGCAGGTCCATTATCACATACTAGAGCATACGGACAACCAAAGCGATTTAAAATGAAACTTTCTAAGAAATTAGTAACTACTTCAGTTGTACAATGTTTACAAACTATTGCCTCTGTCCATCTAGTACAATAATCAGTAGCGGTTAGAATGTACCTATGTCCCGCGGATGATGGAGGGCTTACCGGACCGATGAAGTCGAGACCCCATTGTGCAAAAGGTCTTACCTCCAGCACGGGCTGCAGTGGGACAGCAGCATTCCTCTCCCTGGTGGCAGCAGTCTGGCACGTATGGCATGAACGAACATGGCCATGGGCATCTTTGAAGACAGTCGGCCGATAGTACCCTGCCCTTAATATCTGATGGGCCGTAGAAGAACCCGAGCCATGGACCGTACCAAACTTATCGTGAAACTCCCTCAGAACATGTTCTGCTTCCTCCTTGCCAAGGCATCTTAGATAAACCCCCTCATGATTCTTCTTATAAAGAATGGAACCTTGTAACATGTAACCGCTGCTTTTCAATCTGAGGGCCCTCTTCTGGACTCCTTACAAATGCGGCGGACACTTATGATTGAGAAGATAATAAATGACATCTTGATACCACTCATCTTGATACCACTCTCCCGGGGAGACATCTTCAAGCTGATATTGCTGTACCGTGAGTTTAGGTCCGGCCTCTGTTACTGTTTCGGCCATTGTACGGGTGAGTGCCTACCCTCTTACCAATTTCATTGGTTGGATCTCCATATCATATTCTTGGAGCATGGCGATCCACTTGGCCCTCCGTTCGCCCAACTCGTTTTGCATAAGAAGCGTTTTGACTGTTGGGTCAGGGACGATTGCGAACACCTTGTTGCGTAGAATATAGTGTCTAAATTTCTTTACATCCCTAACAAGAGCGTATGCCTGCTTTTCTATGTTGTGGTAACGCAATTCAACATCTTTGAGGGGTGCACTCATGAAGGTGATCGGATGCTCATTTCCTTCGTCATCCTTTTGGGTCAACATACTGGCACAAGAATGCTCCGAAGCAAATGAATAGATATAGAACGGCTTCAGATAATCTAGACTGACCAATACAGGTGGCTCAGCAATGGCTCGTTTGATCTCCTCAAAGGATTGTTTGGCCTCTGGTGTCCATTCAACTTTAGCGTCCTGCCTGAGCATGGCATTGAGAGGTTTGACTATTTCCGCGAAACCGGTGATGAATTTCTGGATGAAATTAATCTTTCCAAAGAAAGACTTTAATTCCTTCTTGCTGCCTAGGGGCTGAATCTTGAGTAACGACTCAATGCGCTCAGGATCAATGGAAATTCCTTGCTCTGAGATGATGTGCCCAAGTAGTCTGCCTTTGGTCACCCCAAAAATGCACTTCTTGGGGTTGAGAGAAACCCCAAATTCCTGGCATCTCTTAAATACTTTGCATAGGTCAGAGACGTGATCACCTCACTTTTTGGAGAATACAGTCAAATCATCCATATAAATGATTATACATTTGCCAATCAGGTCCTTGAAAGCGATATCCATGGTGCGTTGGAAAGTGGCGCCAGCGTTGATGAGCCCAAACGGCATTCTTCTGTATGTAAATGTCCCCCACTTGGTGGTGAATGCAGTCTTGTGGTGATCCTCGTATTGTACCATTACTTGATTATACCTGGAGTACCCGTCGAGGAACGACATCATCTGGGAGCCGTTGACAATTTGCAGCACTTCATCAACTGAAGGTACCAGATAGTTGTCCTTTTTCTGAGGCGCGGTTGAGATTGTGGAAATTCACGCACAATCTGATCTCTCCATTCTTTTTCCTAACCAGGACCAAGTTAGCCACCCACGTGGAATGCCTAACTGGAAAGATGATCCTTGCTGAAAGTAATTTCTGCACTTCTTTGTAAACAATAGGTTCTAGCAAGGCATTAATAGGGCGCTGCCGCTGACGGAATGGTCTCACTTCTGTCTTCAGAGGGATGGTATGCGTGATGACAGAGGTGTCGTATGTTTTCAAGTCTTCGTAACTCCATGCCACCACGTCAGGATATCTGCGCAAAGCATCCGTGATTCCCCTCTTCTCTTCGGGCGTGCATACCTTTCCAATAAAAACATTCTTGGTATCCTCGACCGTTCCCAAGTTGTGAGCATTGCACTGGCTGCTTATAGCCTCCTTTTTTGTTTGTCGGTCCTGATCCCTGATCTGATCCAAATCGAATACACGCTCCAGCTGAACCATGCCTCTCGGGATCGTGTTGGTTTTCAGATTGATAACCCCTTCTATGTCCAATTCAGCCTCATCGATTATTTGGGCAGCAAAGACGTCAGAGCTTGTGATGAACTGGAGGATATGTTTGTCGTCATTGAAGACCTGTAGGTGGGTGACATTGTCCAGGACTGATGGTGTAGATGTCAGCTCAATAGTGAACTTCTTAAGCCCTATCAAAGAGAGGGGCTGTAATGTGCTGGCTGCTTGATCCAAGGCATCAGCTGTGCGATTCTGAGCACGAGGGATTAGTTGTATGTTGACCGCATCTAGGCCCTCTAGGAGATCCCACACTCTGTGTCTATAATTGGCAAGTCTTCGATCATGGCAGGAGTACAATTTCCTGACCTACTTAACCACAAGTGTGGAACCCCCGAAGACTTGCAGTACTTTCACATTTTTCCTCAAGGCCATAAGAAGGCCAAGGACCAAGGCCTCGTATTCTGCCACGTTATTGGTGCAATAAAACTATAACCAATGGGCAGCAAGAAATGTCTTACCCGTTGGACTGATGAGTTTGATTCCTGCTCCAGCTCCTTGTCTTGACTTTGATCCATCGAACCGGAGCGTCTAGCACTTAGAGGATTCTGCATCTTCGGGTTTGATTGAGCCTTCGTTCTCCTTTGGCTGGACAGCGGGCCTAGTGATCTTAGGAAGGCTTTCCAGGTTGAGGCAATGGTCGACTGGTGGTTCTGGCAGCGTCTCCTTTGGTGTTCCTATCGGAGGAGCAGCGGCTTTCTTAACATGCTCCACTACTGCTTGGCACAAGCAACAGTCGAACTCAGAGTGAGCAGCGTCGTAGACCCTACACCAATTCGGCAATAATAGGTCTTGGAAATTCATTCTAGCTCCTAGGTTGAGCTGATCTCTTGCGCATTTTTCCATAAACTCCTGGAAGCCATCGAGCAATCCCTAGTTGTCACCTTTATCTGGCTCATCGTCAGCTTCTGCCAACATTCCTTCATCTGGGGGCATTTGTTCGGAACCCGCCGAGGGACTACACAATACCAACAATACCTCATCTACCCGTTCTTCCTAAAGCTCAAGCTCGTTTTGGTAAGAAAAAGGGCGGTAATTCCCTAAGTCGGTCTCAGCGAATAGCACCTCACTGAGATTATTGTATTTCGTGATCATATATTTCATCTGGGGTTCACGGTCAATACGAATCTGATTTGGCAGCCCCTTCCACGGCAGCCACATGTGAGACAAGTCGGTGGCGGTGTATCCGTTCAGCGCCTTGGTGAACTCTCTCCCCAGAATGATTCCATAGGCATCAGGTATGTCCGCCACTTGGATGTCCACAACTTGCTGTATTCGGGGGTCCGCAGCGATTTACATGGGGATGCGGTTTATTTCGCCCACGATATTAATCTCTGTTTTGTCCAGTTGGGTGACCTTTCTCTTCGAAGGCGTGGGGGTGATACCAAGAGCTTTGTATACGGCCAAGGGCATGACGTTGGCGGATGCACCTGAATCGAGCAGGCAGTTGTGCAAATTCTTGCCAAAGACCCTAATAGTAGTCAGGAATGGGGGAGTTTCCGGTCTCCCTTGGAGGATACCCACGGGTGTGTCCATTTGAGCTATTTGGCCTTTGTTCCTATCACTGCCGGTATCTTTGGTTTGTTTAAATTGCTGGTCCTTGGAAGGCTGTCTACCAACCCTCTCTGGCTCCTTTTCAGGGTATCTACTAGCCGACTGATTCATGGGCATATGGTTCCTTCTGCCAGTGTTTTCCTGTATCTCTTGTTCTTTTCTAGGCTCCTCGAAGGTTACCCTCTTGGCCGGAGTTTCTTGTGTTGTGCTAGATGAGGGAGTCCCATTCAGAACCCTGAAAAAGGCGTGCCTTACAGCGGGGACCTTGAGTAATTCAAAGGCCGACAAAGTAATCTTGACCTTCTTGAACTCTTCCGCCACATATTCACCCATTTGCTCGATTTCAGAGCTAAAAGCCTGGCCTATGGGAGAACTAGGGGTTTGAATCTTGGTTTTCCTAGGCGGATTTTGGGTTTGGTTCTGAGGCTGACCTTGCGGTTGGTTTTGGGATTGGTTCTTGCTGAGATATTGGGCGGGTATATGAGGGAGCCCTGGGTTATTGCTAGCATTCAGATCAAGTGGGGTGGCGAAGTTGTTTGGTGGGGTAGAAGTTGTGAAGGGTCCACCAGCTTGTCTATTCCTAAGGAAATAGGGACTTGACCGTTGATGGAACATGTGGACCTCATCCACAAATGACTCTTCTTCATCCACCGGACCATTATCTACCGAATCAAAAAGCTGTGCTAAGGCTGATTCGTTACTTACCTCTTGCGCTTTCTCATCCTCGATGGGGGTGGGCTTTGCCTTGGGCTCGTTGCGGTCTCCTCGTGGAAACGGTGCCTGATTGACCACCAAACATGAGGAATCGTAGGGCTCCAATGGGATGATGTTTCTGTAGTTTGCATTATCGACGGCATTTTGTACCTCTGCTTGGAAGATTTCAGCAGCCGCCTGGAACTCGGGACAGTCCAGCTCAGAATGCCTGCTGGTTTTGTGAAGTTGGCACCACTCGGACAAAGCTGCTTCGACTAGATACACACCGCTGGATGTTCTGTCATTGCCTGCTGGTTGATCGAATGGCGTGGGGACACCGCCGTTGTTGGGCCTGGTGTTCCATGTGCGGTTTTGCCTCTGAGAAGGTCTTCTTTCTGTTTTGATTGGAGTTCTGCCCCCTTTCATAATTCTGCCCCGAGGAGGTGCCCGCTTCTCGATTATCTCTGTTGTCTCTATTATCTCGAGACTCCCGACTGTCCCTATTGAGATTGGCCTGAAAATTGCATTGGGAGGCCTGCAACTGATTATTCTGGTTCTTCAAATGCGTCATCTCTATGGACATCTTCTTAATCATTTTGGTCAGCTCCTCTAGCTTGTCTTTCTCGGCGGCACCTCCAAGCGACGGGGCCGCCGGCTAATTTTGATATGCTGAAGGAAAGTCTGGTTCCGACAAGTACAACGGTGCCTGGGGCTGTTGGGAATATGCTTGCTGTTGCGGAGCCATCTAAGAATAGTTGTACTACTGCTGGGGCTGCGAATAAAACGTCGCAGGAGGCGCATAATTCAACGGCTACCCCGGATGCGGCACCATAGACAATTGTGGCACCTGGTTCAAGAGAGAAGCTTGGTGAGCAAACGCCTGGTTGAGCCCTTGAATTTGTATTGGGTGGGCGACGGGCCCCAAAGAGGGCAGCGGGCCGGAGATATTTTGTCCCAAATCTGCACTTGCAATGACCGCTTTTGCATAGGCGGTCAGCAAGGTAGCAAGCGGCTGGCGCATCCTTTTTACCAACACCGCTGTGAGGTTATCTAGGGCCGCGTAGTAGACCGGTAGCGCAGCCGCATCATTATGGAGGTACGGATCCTGAAGCCTCATGTGAGCCCGATGGAAGCGATCATTGAAGGAGCCAATGGGTTCGTTGACCTCCCTTCTGATGGACATGAACTGCTAGTAAAAGTCAGCGGGGTTGACAGGAATCTTGTACTTCTGCATGAAGGCTTTCTTCATCAGGGTCCACGAGGTGATTGATCCCTGCGGCAGATTGATGTACCAGTAGAAGGCCTCTTCTCCCAACGAATGCGGAAAGAGGCAACACGCCACGTCCTCATGACCCACCTGCATTTCGGTAATCGCCATTTCGAATATCTTGATATGCTCTTCGGCTGTTCTTTGCATGTCACGTGGATGAAATTTTGAACAAAAGCCCTCCGGATTCTTAGGCATATCATTGTAAACAGCAAAGTGTATCGGCGAAGGGTTATGCGCAAGCCAAGCCATGGGGGGAGGCGGAGGTGGCACTTGCTGTTGGAGAACAGGGATTTGGGGCTGTATTGGCAATACAACCACAATTTGGGGCTGCCCTTGAGCTATGGCTGCCTGGACTGTGCTTTGGGCTGAAAGGGCCGGGAGAGGAGCGAACCCCTGGTTGTCGGAAGGAAGATGTGCAAATGCTGTTTGAGATGGTTGGGTGGAAGATGAAGGCCAGCCAAGTGAAAGTGGAGGTGAAATGGAGGCGGATGGAAAAGAGGAAGAGACGAAGCTGCTTCCTTGTGCCCGTTTTGCCCTCGTGGGAGGCTGCAATTCTTCAAATGCCCCCTTGTTTGACGCTGATCATAGAATCCTTTGAATCCTTTCCCGGGAGAATGATCCGATCCGATCCAGCTTCGCTTTATCCCGCAGCTTAGTATTCCGATCGTTGCCCTCCTTCTAGTGCCAGTTCTGTTGATGGTGTTTTTATGCACTTCTCAACACAGGCAGTGCATAGGCGCACTACTTCTCTTGAAAGATAATTCCCCACAATCGAGTTTCAGAACACTATCCCAAGGTCTCTCGGATGTCAGGTCATGACGATGCTTAGATACCTCAGTAGTTTTATGTGATTTGCTGGAATCACAAGGCGGCCTTACAGAAACACGAAGTATGGGCACAAAGCATGAAGTTGGATCTTCGAAAAAGAGTTTTAACATGTAAGCAGTTATGTCTTGGCTGTAGGTTCAAACAGCAGTCTCAAACTCCATCTAGTTGTTAGATTTTGCTTCATAAAGTGCAATGAACCTTGGTGTTGTTCAGTTTCTAAAGAAAGTAAAAAAAGAGCGAAGGGGAAGAAAAGTTTCTAAGCCTAAAGCTTGCTGCGAACAGTGATAATGGAGTTCTTGCAATGGACAATTCCTTCAAAACAATATCCCACTTAACCAGGGATTTCACAGTATCATGAAAATTGTGCAATCTTCTAAGGGATGTAAATTTTTATCCTTCATCCACCACATACATGCATGAACTAAAGATAAGTGTCTGAGACAGCTTAAATCGAGTCCAGACTAACTTTGCAAAGCTATCTACCTTCAGCAAACAGCAAAAAGTATGGACTAAGGGATCATCAACAAAGCAGAAATTTTCATGAACAACCAACAGCATTCCTAAGATTATCCAAATAACATGAACAGCTAACTAAACAGCAAAGAGATCTAAGCTAACATTTAATGTTGGAGAAGTGAATCAATTGACATGAGAGAAAATAAGGAAATGCACCAAGTCAATGCTATTTCTCATAAATTTTAGCAGCATGCATTTACAACAACTCAACTCTCACTTTTGCAAATGAGGGGAGTGCTCTATTTATAGCTTTTCAAAAATCAAATGAATGGCCAAGATTCATTTCCATTGTGTGGCCACAATTCATTACAAATTAGGGTTTCACCTACCCCCAAAATAGATTTACAATTTTAAAACATCTTTTGTCTTTTCCCTATTTTGTCATCTAGTGGATGACACTATTTGCATTTTCGTCTTGTAGCTAATTGTTGTTTCTTTGGCTGTAGCTACTCTTCTGGGAAGTCTTCTTCCTTGGCTGGGCTGTCTAGTTGTTCCTCAGAGGCTGCGTGTTCAATATGCTTGAGGATTACGGCCTGGAGCTTGTCGATCTCGAGGATTTCGCATCTCAACACCTGGTAGCTCTATTCTTTGGCATTCTCTTCCAGCCGCTTCTAGTCCTCATCATATTTTGAGCCCTGATCTCTGAAAAGCTCTGATCTATCGAAGGCACGGGCAGTGAAACTCAGGAAGTCCGTTGTGATATCTCCAGCTGTCCCATCCTTCATCATTTCCTCAAAATACGACCTGACCTTTTTTACATCTACTTGCACCGTGGGTATATCATGACCCGCCATTAACTTAAGGTACTCGGTGCATTCTGCTCGGATCTCCTTGATCCACGCAATATCCAGATCTATTCTGCCCTGGATCTGTTCCATCCTCTCTTTGTGGTTGATGAGGTCTCTGCGCCATATGTCAACCAACCAGTGATCCTCCTTTAGTTCTAGCTTTTCTTCCCACGTGCTTTCTGGCATTTGAAGGATGGCTTCAACCTTCGGGAAGGCAGAGTCATAGATCGTAGGGAAGTTGGTGCAGAGCTTCCTCGTGCTTTCCAAGGACTGAACCAGGTCCAGGAACTTGTTGGCTATCTGCACAGCCAAGCCGATCCCTACGTTTTCGACCTTCGCAACCTGCTGGAACCGGTCCTCCGTGGTCTTCTCTAAGTTTTCCCTCCTATCCAGCTTATCTATCTGCTCCTTGGAGAGTAGCTGTGGTGTGGCCGTCGAGGTAGTGGGGAGGTCGTCTATTGAAGACCACTGCTGGATGTAGTCGGTTAGGGCAGCAACCTGCGCCTTTAGCTCGTCTTTGGTGATCTTATCCTGCTTAATCAGATGCACCACCGTGGCCACTAACCCCTCCAGATGTTTGACCTTCTGTTCCCTGGTGGCTGTCCCTAGGTCGATCGTGGAGATATTGTAACTTACTCTGGCCTGGCCAATAGTTGGCATTGCTACTTGTACAGCCCGGGAGCCAGAAGCGTCCATGGTTATCCTGGAACGGACCTTAGGCTTCTTCTCCTTCTTTGTAGTGGCTAGAGATCGAGCTAAGATGACTTCCAATCTCGACCTTGGGTCGCTCAGGACAGGAGTAGTCTTTTCAAGTTATTTTTCCAGCCAGTCGGGCATGGCGGATTTATCCTTGGGTGTATCATGGCTGCCTTCACCTGTCTTAGTCAGAGGCAAGACTTCTGCTTCCTTTTCCTTTTCAAGTTCTTCCCTTTCCCTGTCAGCATCCTCCTCCTCATCAGAGTCTTGATAAAATACGAGTTGTTTAACGGGTGCTTTGGTGGTCAGTATCTGAGTGGGATCCTGTTCTTTTGCTGCCCCTTCTTCTTTCTTTTCTTCAGCAGCCTCGAGTTCGGGGCTCTTTACAATGTGGGTCTCCGCCTCAGTGATATCCTTTTCAGGCTGCCCCTCTGGTGGCTGTCCTTCTTCACCAAGTGGCGACGGTTCTACCTCTTCTCCAACATCCTTTGGTTGCTGGGCCAACTCTTCTTCGACGTCATCATCAAAAACCCTAATAATTTCCCTGGCGCCTGAGCCATCCTCTCCATCCCCGCCCTCGGAAGAGCTTGTCTCTTCTTCCTCGTAGACAACCTTGTCGATGGTTCTACGCTCAAATTCAGGTTGCTCATAATAATCATCGGCCTCCTCTCCAATAGGCTTTGAAGCCTCTTGTTCCAGCTCCTCCATCTCCTTGGAAATCTGCATGGTGGCCTCCATGGCCGGCGGATCTGTCGGCGGTTGCGAAGGCTGAGCTGTTGCGAGGGCTTGGGCGAGGGCAACCTGGAGAGCAGGGTCCATTAAAAGCTGCGAGAGCTCAGGAGGAAGACTCTGCAGATGCCGTGTAATAGCCTTGGGCACGCTAGAAAGGGGAACAGGCAATGGTATTTTTGCCAGAGGCAGGGAGGTGATGGGTGACATGGCAGCAGCAGAGGAAGGGGAAGTGGTCATGCTTGAGGAAGAGTTAATATTGACTATGGACCCGGCTGGGGGCGAAGAAGCAAGATGGACAGAGATGTCCACCGCTTGGGGAGATGAGGCGGCCGCAATCTGAGAAGTGGGCAGCACACCAGCTGGGGGAGGAAGGAGCAATGGAGGTTGCGCCTCTGTTGTGACCACTGTCCTTTTAAGCTTCTTGGGAGATGAGCCTCCCGTATCCTTTGTTGCTTGTTCTTTGGGGCCCCCGGACTGTGTTGTTTCTGCTTCTTTTATCTTTTGTGACCTGGTGATGGGGGGAGACTTGGAAGTCTCACCAGCTGATTGGGAGGCAGCAACGTCCTTCGTGGCGCTCGGCCCGCTTTTGAGCGCCTCGTATGTTAGAGCCACCCCCTGTTGCTCTAGTTGTGCCACCTGTCCATCAACCCACTCCTCAGTACGAGCTATGATTGGCTTCGTGATAATATCCAGGTCTTCAACCTCTTGCTCGTCCCAGTCGATGGAGGGGATTGCTAGGTCGGCAACCGCAGGGTACCTCAGGTGCACCAGGGTGGACTCATCCTCCTCAAGCTGGTTTGGCACCGGAAACAGCTGCACTCTCCTTAAAAACTGCACTGTCATTCGCATGTAATGTCTCTTGCGAACCTCCTTATCATCTCTACAATCTGCCCAGAAATCTTCAACATGGTACTGGTGGGCGTATGCCGGCCCTAGCGCCTTCCTGACGTGGCCGTGGGGGTCCATCCGTGGGCGAGCCGTGTACCATTCAAAGTTATACTCTTTGAGTTCCTTTTCTGAGTTTCCAGCGCATTGAGATGTTTGCAGTCGATACTGGCCCTGGCCGAGGATCATGGGATAAGGGATCCCTACCACGTGCTTATTGCCAAAAATCGTTTGAATATGCTGGAGCTTCCGGGAAAGCTCTAGGAGAATAATCCTATCGTTCGGGTATCTCGGCAACTTGTTCGGCCGTTCCGTGAATCCCTGGGCACGGATGTAAGTGAACTTGGGGAATTGAATGTATAAGAAGCCATACTCCTTCAGGAGTGCTCTGGCGCTGTGAGATACCTGTCTCTCGAAGTCCCCGGCTATCAATTTGATAATATGGCCTATTAAGGCATCATTGATCCGGCGGTACTCCTTTTTGAAGTAGCGGTATTGTAGCTGAGGGTACCGGTCAAAAGGCTTAAGCCCTCATTTGTGATCCCCATCCGGCACCATGAAGAGTCCACTATATTGCCTCTGACCTGCCAAGGAGTACACTAGGTACGAGGTCATGTAGAACTTGTTGCTTTTCTTGACATTTACAAACTGCTCGTGGAAGCAGTTGCTGATGATACTCCCCCAGTCGAATGAGATCTTGGTCTTCACGTCCTCATTTCCTCGTATGATTTGCTCAATATAGTAATCCATCCACTCTTGGAAGTAGGCGGCTACTGAGAGGCCCATGACCCTGCTTAGCATGGTCACCAAGTCGTGATAGTCTTCTTGAAAATCGCTGTGAAACAGCTCTTGGGGAACTTTTGCAGCGCTGCCCCGTTTCTCCTTCAACCAGTAGACGTTGATTGACTTCTTGTAGCCCAATGGATTGGCATCCCACGTCACCTGACACTGCTCCAAAGTGGGGACTTGCATATGTGGGAATGTAAGAATGTGGAATATTTTTGTAATTCCTTTCGGAGACATGTCGGCAAGGATATTCCCTTCTTTGTCCACGATTGTTCGGGTATCTGCCTGGTAGGCTTCTCGACAAGCCATTACCAGTTCAGGTGCTATTAGAGACAGAGGGAAGCCGACAGCTTTAGTAATTCCGCTTTGGCGTATCAATCGGGCATTCTTTGTTTTAGGGTCGACCTTGACCCTCTGGGTGAACTCATCTATGTCCACCTGGCCTATATTAGTGTCTGAGATCTCCTTCCAGTCCGTCGAGACCTTTGACTGGAGCGGTTGCCCTTGAAATTGGAACTTCATTTGGTCTTTGTCGTCTTTCCCACGGGCGGCCCTTCCGGATTTCTTACCCTTGTCCTTTTCGGTAGAGGCCCTTGAAGTTCCTGCGGCCGATTCCATATATCCTACAAGCAAAGGGCAAGGTCAGCACAACAAAACACCGAAAACGTTAATGTTAGTCCATATTGTGAGCATATTATATAACTAACCTTTCAAATGCATCATAAATTTAATTCTCAAACGATATCGATTTTATTTTAGGGCACATGAGCAATCCGCGCCCGAAGGGCCGGACTTCCCTGGCAGGAATGCTGCCAAGAAGGGAAAACACAACCGAAAGTTCCTGGAGAACCCCGTTGGTTAGATTTTGATGTTCTAAGAGACCCAAGATGGAGAATGGCATGATTTAGGACATGGGTCGAAGTTAGATTTTCAATTTGGATTGATTTGGGTGGATTTGAGGAGCTCCGGAGGTTTCAAGCCTGAAGGCAGTCAGGCGAAGGAAGCCAGCGGCGGCGGACATCAGGCGGAAGTCCGGCGACGGAAGTCCGGAGCTCGGAGCCCGGGAAGCAAAAGACGGCCGCCATCAGGTTTGGTTTTACATTTTTAGACCGGACGGCATTCGGATCACCGGGACCCGGAGGCCGGGAGGATGCGTCGCGAAGGCTGCCGCATGTTATTAGATCATTTTAAACGACAGTGGCGAGGGGGAGACCGGAGCCCGGAGGGTGGGGAGCCGAAGGAGGTTCGCCTCCAATGGACTTTGCAATGTGGCCCAGCGGCGACGGTGAGGAGGAAACCGGGCTCCGGTCCATGGGAGGACGCAAGGGGACGGTCGCCGGGAGGCTACGACAACCCACAGGCGACGGTGGCGAAAGCGATACCAGGACCCGGGAGGCAGAACGTCGTGAGGCTACGGCCGCTGCGAAGGAAAACACAGAGGCGGCGAAGAGGCCACCGGGGCCCGGGAGATGGGGTGCCGCGGGTGGACGGCCGCCGGGAAATTTCACTAAGGTTCGGGCGATGGCAGCGGCGAGAGCATCCCCGGGGCTCGAAGGTTGGGCAGCTGGAAGGGTCCCGCCGAGAGATTCTGAGGTTAACACGTCGGTGAACGACGAACCGGGGGTTGGACGGCGGGAAGACCGAAGGGGTTCCGGGGCACGGCAAAACTTAATCAACCTTCAGATGGCCAAGGAAAGGACGAGACCCAGAGGGCGGGAGGCGAACCGCATTTCGCCGCCGAGGTCAGATTTAACGCGGAAAATGCGAAGGGCATTCTGGGGACGGAATCCCGATGACTCGGGCCCGGCTAGGGAGGTGGCCGCCGGCATGCAACTATATGCGAAAAGGAGCGGCGAAGGAGGGGCCTGGGCCCGAGGGGGCCGGTCGCCCTGCGTGAAGAACAGTCGCGCATCGGGCGAGTTCCGGATCGACACGGGGGGTCAATGAGATGGGCTTAGCAAATTTCTAAAGCGTGGGTTTGGAGCGTGATGGGAGGTTGTTCAATTTTATGCCATTTAATTCATTGGTCTTTTTAACCGAATCCTCAAAAAGATCAAAAACAACGGGAGGGCGAACGAGGATGGCCTACCTGCAACTCGCTAAGCGGGTAGGTGATGGGATCCACTGGTGGAGTCGACGGAGCGAGGTTGATGCCGATGATCGCGTTGATGCAGACTGCAGTGGGCTCCAATTCAACCGCTGCTCCAATTTGCTCGAATTCGCCAAGTGAAAAAGACATTGGGGACCACGGTTTATATACCCCTCACCATTAATGCATGCATTAAATGCTTCGTACGATCGCGCCAAAAGTCAGTCGGTTTCAAATTTGAGTCAGCGGCGGCGAAAGAGACCCCGGGATCCGGCAGGCGGGAAGCCAGGCAACGACAGCCGCCGCATGAATTTTCGGTGACTTTGACGATGGCGACAGAAAGCTCGGGGCCCGGAGCGCGGGGTGCGGTGCAGAGTTCGCCGCCGAGAGACTTTGCCCCTTCGTTTGAACGGCGGTGGCGAGCAACACCCGGGGGCCCGAAGGGCGGGCGGCCGCTGGGAAGTTCGTCGCCGAAAGCCTTTGGTTTGCACGGTAGAGGCGAAAGTCGCCCCGGGGCCCGAGGGACGGGCGGCCGACAGAGGATCGCCGTCGCAGACAAATGATCCCGATCTGAAGTTCTGGACATCGACTTCCTATACCGGTCCGGCGATAGGGCCGGCCGTGAAATCCCCGAAGACCAACGAACGACAAACGACGGGGCGGGTTCCAGAGGGCGAAAAGATGCCCGGGAAACGCCGCCGGGGCGGCAAATGAAAGAGGGAGACCCGATAAGAGAACCCCGGGGGGCCCGGGCCCGGAGGGGCCCAGGGCCGCCCCGAAGCCCAAAAGGCCTAAGGAACCCACGAGGCCCCGGAGGGCACCAAAATTTAAAAGGGAAACCACGGTCGATCTTGGGATGAAACTTTAGGGTATTATCAACCATGCAAAATGTCAAAAAAGAGGGGCATGCAAGACGAGGCGGCCCCGACAGATCCGACAAGGTGAAAGAAAAGAGGGCCTCCGTTCCCAACGGGGCATGTGTGCTGAGGGCACAACACTAATTAGTAATTAGAGGATAATTAGGGGTTAATGAAGATTAGAAGCTAACTTGCAAAAGTTGGAGGATGTGACACATCTTAATCAAGGATTAGGCATGTGCACATCTTTAATGAAGATTAAGAGATGGATTAGGATTAAATGAAAATGACATATGAGGATTTGATGAAAAGGGGATTAAGGAGGGTAAGGTATTTAATTATTAATTAAATACCTTAGGGATTTGGCAGAATTAAGGATATTATTTAAATAATAGTAATATTACTTAATTAATGTAAATAAAAGGATGATTAGATGAAAAGTGATAAATTTGGATAAATTAAGTATCCAAATTTGGATGTCTACATTTTGCCCCTCTTTGAGATGGTGTTACGAAGTAGCATCATTTGAAAGAATATTAAAATATAGAACCCAGAAGAAGATGGTTAGATTGAAAAAGATGCCCCAGTCATTCAAAGGAGTGACTAGGAAGGAAAAAAAAAAAGATGGGGGTGAAGATGAAGATTAGGGATTGAGGATGCCCCCTCAAGAGGACATGCGGGTTCAAGAGAACACAGATGTGCTCTCAAAATGGATGAGATGAGGAAACATGAGATGAGGAAGAGGATGCAAAGGGATGGATATGAAAGGATGAACAGGCGATAGGAGGTTGGGGAGCACAAATGGATGCAAGGACAAAGATGATGTTGCCCCAATCAAGGTACAAGCCAAAAGGGGTTGATGATGGATGGAGTATTGCCAATGGGGGAATGAGAGATCCCAAAACAACATGAGGATAGGGAAGAGTACCTCCCAATGATGATGAAGGTGTTGTTGATGAAGGATACATCCCAAAACAACACCAAAGGGATATGGAAGAATACATTTGGATAATGATGATGATGAGGATGATTGGATAAAGGCTTGTAACAAGACTAGGAACAAGACCAAGGATATGATTATATGATTTGGGCTAAATGGAATGGATGGGGATTGGATAGAGATGTGAGATGAGGATGAAGGATGAGTGGATGGGGGGATTTTGATAGATAAGAGGATGGGGGATACATGCAAGATGATAGAATGGAAAATGAAATGCAATCCTAATACAATTTGCCATCTTCAGAGCACTGATTTTTGATATAGCATAAGACACGATACACCAAGGTATGATGGACCAAGGAAAATTGGTGTCTAATGCATGAAACAAACACAACAGACAAGAAGGCTATCCCAACACCCCAAAGTCACAATGACTTTAGTCGGGCCAGGTATTGGAATAACCTCAAGCACACGAGGATGCCCCAGCGTAACACAAGACCACAAGGATCTTGGTGGGTACTATGTGGGACAACCAAGAAAACACAAATAGACATAAAAAGATCAAGATGTGCCCCTATGTTGACCAATCAAAACACACCATAATATGATGGATCATGGTAGCCTTGAAAAGTGATGATAGGGAGCTCAAATGATAAACAAAAGCCAAACGTATCAAAAGATTGCAATCAATTTCAAATGTCCTTTGCCATAGGATCAAGGGGATGGATGGGATTGATGAGGTCTGTTAGGAAGGATGCATCCTATTGAGACCAAAGATGATGGATGCTAAACTAAAAGATTGTTATGATGCGGGATGTTCAAAATTGATTGGATCTCATGATACAAGTGGATCTCATTTGTGAAGAACTAGCTAGATAAGGGCATAGCTTGATGACACAACACAAGGAAGACAAGACATGAGACTGACACACCCTAAAGACCTAGGGGCTCGGGGGCCAATCAAAGCTTAGCCTTGCCTACATGAAAGCGCAGAGCCCTCATAGTTCGGTAAAAGGTTGATGACTGACCAAGATGAAGACTGCGATGGATGATAAAGACTGGAGAGACAAAAGAAAAGATTGATGATAAATGATAAAGGAGTGGATGGACAAAGCAGAAAGACCGACACTAGATGATAGAAGATCCCTGAGGGTGGATCAAGTGATCAACCTTACCTACGTGACAACGCAGGGGCAACGTAGTTCCAAAAAAGGCTGAAGATAAATGATGGATAAAGGATGATGACAATATGAGTGGAGGATGATGATAGGATAAGTGGATAAAAATATGGGACCGATATGATGAGATAGGATAAACCTGTTGGATTGGATAGGATGATGACGATCACATAAAGCTTAGGGATGAGATAGTTATCCAAATCATTAAAATGACTTGGGAGGATGGTATGATGGGGAGATGAATATTGAGAAAGGATAAGAGATTGAAAAGATGTGTAAAAGAAGCAGAAGTGATGACGATGAGATAAATGGCATTAGGTTGCATGGAGGGAGGCCTATATCCAAATACTAATGACAAGGGATTGTGAGATGGGATGAGGATAAAGATGAAAGAATGGATAGAGATATAGGGATGGAGGATGGGAGGGATTGTTTGGATGGATAGGAATATAAGGATTGGGAGATGAAAGGGATGCTAGTACAGATGGATATGAAGATAAGGATGGGGAGATGGAAGGGATGTTGTGATAGATGGATAGGGATATAAGGAGTGGGAGATGAAAGGGATGCTAGGATAGATGGATACGAAGATAAGGATGGGAGATGGAAGGGATGTTGTGATAGATGGATAGGGAGATGAAGGATGTTATGATAGATGATGTCTCCAAGGACTATATCACAAAGGAAGCAGATGATCTATTTAGATATGTCACATATGATGAGGCATGATGGATGGAAGACGAGTGATGTAAAAGGAGATAACCAGAGGAGATAGGATGGGACCATGAATTAATAGAGCTGGATGAAGGGAATGTGATACCAAGAGGTGGCCAAAGCATGTATGATAGGCACCCCTTTTGATCAAGATCACAGGGGATGAGGGATGGAGGTAAATGGGACCATGGTAGGATGCGGATATAGGTGGCATGGGGGATTTATGAAGAGGACGAATAATGGAAGACGGGTGCATAGCAGATGGAGGGAATGCATATCAGGAGGTTGCCCCCAAGTGCAATGGGGATTTATGCATGATGCTTGTTTGCAGGTTTTCATCATGGTATTTATCCAAGGTGCTTGTTTTCCAAGTTTTCACCATTGGACAAATTATTTCTCTTTACTATTTTATTTTTTTGATTTTTGATTTTTTTTTACTTTTTTATTTTTGGATTTTTTGACTTTTTTGGTAGGTGGGGTTACCAAGCGGACTTGGGCGTAGAACTTCTTGAGAGGTATTATGTTGATGGGTTCGTCAAGGGGCTCTCCTTCAAGGGTAGTCAACCTGTATGCCCTAGATCCATATTTGGCGGCTATGATATAAGGCCCCAACCAATTTGGCTCAAATTTTCCTTTCTTGTTTTGGTCTTGTTGGGTACGCTGATTCTCTTTGAGGACAAGATCACCTACCTGAAATTGTCGAGGGAAAACCTTCTTGTTGTAGTGGCACTTGAGGCACTTTTGATATGCTTGGAGGTGATCATAGGCTTTGATCCTTTTTTCATCAAGAAGCTCCAGTTGTGCAAGTCGTGCAACACGAGCATCCTCCTCACTGATAAGATTTTTTAAGGAAATTCTTAGTGATGGGATTTCAACTTCAATTGGCAAGATGGCTTCTACCATAGACTAGAGAGTAAGGAGTGGCCCCTGTAGGGGTACGGATGGAGGTGCGATATGCCCAGAGGGTGGGATGGATGTGGAGATGCCAATCTTGACCAGTGTTATTGACAACCTTTTTAAGAATGCAGATGAGGGTCTTGTTGGTTTCTTCTGCCTGACCATTACCCTGGGGGTAATAAGGCGTTGACCGACGATGCTAGATATGAAAGGTGTCACAAAGGTGTTTCATGGCTTGGTTTTTGAAGGGTTTTCCATTATCAGAGAGGATGGTGGATGGGATACCATATCTAAAGAGAATATGGTAAAGGATAAATTTTGAGATTTGGATATCAGTGATTTGTGAGAGTGGTATTGCTTCCACCCACTTAGTGAAGTATTCAGTGGCCGTAATTATGAATGTATGGTCGTCAGATGATGGTGGGTGAATCTTGCCAATCAAGTCGAAACCCCATTGAGAAAAGGGCCACGGTGCTAGAAGGGGCTGAAGATCTTGTGCTGAGGCATGAATCAAATTTGCATGTTGTTGGCATGGAAGGCACTTCTTCACAAATTCACAAGCATCATGTTCCAATGTAGGCCAATAATATCCAACTCGTAGGATCCTTTTGGCCAAAGCCACACCATTTGAGTGAGCTCCACAAACACCACCATGTACTTCCGTTAGTGTCGTGCAGGCTTCGGTCTCATTCAGACATCTAAGGAGGATTCCATCATACCCGCGACGATAAAGCATATCACTGACAATGATGTATCGGGAAGAGCGATGAACAAAGGATTTGTGTTGGTTGCGTGTAAGTTCTGGGGGTATGATATTATCACGGAGATAGGTGTATATGTCATGGTACCATGGGGAGGCGGGACCTACGATATCGCACACCATATCAGTCTCAGGAATATCATATGCAGGGATTAAAAGTTGTTCAACAAGAAACTCGCATTTTGTTTGGTCTTTAGGCATGTCAATCAGGGAACCGATAGTGGCCATTGCATCTGCCGCTTTATTTTGTACCCAAGGAATTTGGTGAAACTGTATGAAGGTGAAATATTTCTTGAAATCATCCACCATGTGCTTATAGGGTAATAGTTTATCATCTTTTGTGAGGAATTCATCATTAACTTGTTTGACGACTAATAATGAATCACCAAAGACTTTTAGGTGAGTTATATGCCACTGTTTTGCAATTCGGAGGCCGGTGAGGAGGGCTTCATACTCTGCAATGTTGTTGGTACATGGGAATGCTATCTTGAATGATTTTGGGATGTAGTCACCTTGAGGGGTAATTAATAAAATTCCTCCTCCTGATCCATTATGAGTGTATGAGCCATCAAAATATAGTGTCCAAGCTGGTGTTTCTATAACTGTGTAGACTTCTTCATCTGGGAATTCAATGTCTAGCGGGTAGGCATCTACTAATGGTGCCTCAACCAATTGATCAGCTATGACCTGTCCTTTTATGGCTTTTCACTCTACATACTCTATGTCAAATTTGCTTAGGAGCATGACCCATTTGGCCATGCAGCCAATCAAAGTGGTTCTAGATAACAAATACTTCAGGGGATCAATTTTAGCGATTAATTTGACTGGATGGCTGAGCATGTAATGATGGAGTTTCTGTGTGTTGAAGACTAACGCAAGGCAGGCCTTTTCCATGGGGGAGTAGTTTAACTCATAGCCGACCAATGTTCGACTGATGTAGTAAACTGCCCTCTCTTTGAACAACTCATCGTGTTGTGCCAACAATGCCCCTAGCGCGATTGAAGTGGTAGAGATGTAAAGCAGGAGGGGTTTTCCTAGAATAGGTGGCATCAAGATCGATGGATGAGCTAAATATTCCTTAATTATATCGAAACCCATCTGACACTGCTGGTTCCATCGGAAGGTGGAATCTTTCTTCAGAAGATGAGTGAATGGCTAACACTTATCCACTAGCTGGGCTATGAATCGATGGATGGACTGCATCTTCCCTTGGAGGCTTCTCAACTGCTTCAGATTGCATGGAGGTGGCATGTCCAGAATAGCCTTTACCTTGGCGGGATCAACTTCAATACCCCTTTGGGAAACTATAAAACCCAACAATTTTCCTAACGTAACCTTGAAGACGCACTTTTTTGGATTTAGCCGCAACTTGTAATGTTCTAACCATTCAAAGATCTTCTTTAGGACGGTAGGATGTTCCACTCGTGTTGTAGATTTCCCTAACAAGTCATCAACATAATCCTCCATGATGATATGGATAAGGTCATGGAAGATGACCGTCATTGCCCTATGATATGTTGCCCCTACATTTTTGAGACCAAAGGGCATAACATTGTAACAGAAAGTACCCCAAGGTGTTGTGAAAGCGGTCTTGTGTTGGTCCTCAAGTGCAATTCGAATCTGGTTATAACCAGAGAAGCCATCCATAAGGGATAGCATCTCATGTCTTGCTATGAGGTCAACCAACATGTCAATGTTAGGTAAAGGGAAGTCATCTTTTGGGCAGGCCTTGTTGAGATCCTTGAAGTCTGTACAAATCTGAATGTCGCCATTTGGTTTGGCAACTGGTACTATATTGGAGATCCACTTTCGAGTAGTCAATTGGTTTGATAAAACTGGCATCCAGTAATTTCTCTAATTCCTTCTTGACTAATAACACTACCTATGGATGCATTTTTCAAAGCTTCTGCTTGACAAGCTTGGCATTTGGGTGAATGTCTAGATGATGAACCACTAAGGCGGGGTCTAAACCTGGCATGTCTGAATATGACAAAGCAAAGTTAATGATTCCCTCTTGGAGTAGTTGCACAATGACTAGATACTCTTGCTCTGAGAGTGATTTAGCTACATAGGTGATCTTAGGATTTTCAGCAGTACCCAGATTAACTTCTTGGGTCTCTTCGATTAGAATAGATGATCGAGCAGATAACCGAGTTCCTACAAGGGGAAGATGAACATCTCCATTTTCTAGCGCCTCCTCGAGGTTTTTGCCATCAGATGTGTCCTTTATTTTTACTTTTTCAAGGTCAGGAAGTGCCTCAGGGAGGTTTTCACTAGATGACCATTTTTTATTTTTCTTATTCTTATTTTTGTGACTGGAGTGTTCATCCTCCCCCAATCCCATGAGATTGACATATGTATCCGTAGACATATTGACAGGTGTGCTATTACTTAGGTCCCAATCAATGAGTTCAGGGTGGCGAAGGGATAGGCTAATGGTGCAGACAAATAGGCATTCAAACATGGATGATAGGTCGGCGTGATCGACGTCATCGTATGCACGTATGATGGATTCTTTCTCGGGTATATCTTCCAATGAGCCATTGTCCACGGGGACACTATTGGAGGTATTAGATGATGTTGCAGGGCCTTTCTATTTTTTATCGTATCCGATGCCTATGTTCTTCGGTAGCTTTGATGTATCAATAGGTTGCAACCGACCCTGTTCTTCTTTAGCTAGGCCCCTTCCTTGGTAGTTGTACTTTTCTACAAACTTAGCCGACCATGGGTATGCTTCCTAAAAATATTCCTTTAGAGGAGGATCTGGTTGAGGTTCTTCTCAGTAGACCCATTGGCTTATATCCTCTTCTGGTGCATCTATTTTGACACTAGGGGATCTGAAAGTGGTGGTAGGGATGTTCTTACCACTGAAGGTGGCAGTCTTGTCTTCCTTTGGAGTAGTGTGTAAAGGTTGACCATACTCATGTGGTGATGGTGGCATGGTTGATACATTGAGAGCAGTATGCATTTTGTATTCACCACACCCTTTGTCGATGATCTAGACTTTCGTGACAGTAGGATTAGTGGTAGGAGATGGAGTGAATTGATTTGTGATGGAGGGAGGGATTAGTGGATGTTGGTGAGATGCCCCCATTTCAACCCTAGGACAATAATGTAAATGGGGAAAGGACGCTTCTAAAGCGCGGAAGTATTCAAATGGTTGGGGGTCAGCATAAATGGTGACCTCTTGTCCATTGATCGGGAATTTTAGGAACTGATGGTACATGGATGGGATGGCTTGCATAGCATGGAGCCATGGGCCATGGAGGAGATTATGAAGTCCAAATCAGGGACATATTGGTGGTGTGAGCATAGGTCCCTTGGATAGGAAGGCGATAATTCCCTCGAATTCCTTTACGCATTATCATGCACTTTTGATTGTGATGATCGATTACTTAAATCGGCTTGAGGTATGCCCCACCTATTTTATGAATTCGGAGTATTACCTGGGGTGGGGGTGAGCCATTATCTACCAAGACCCTTTTTATTTTATGGCGGGCAATTACAACTTCGATATGCAAGGGGCGATTATGATTGATATCGATATTCGGCATGTCATTTTGGCTGAAATGGAGTTGATGAGATAAAGCCAAGTGTCCCACCAAAGCTTGGAATTGTGTGGGGTTGATGTCATTAGGCACATGGGTTTCCTGTAGGGCTCTGTTGAGGATTTCTTGATGTACAGGGGAAGACTTAAGAAAATCCAAAATGGAGATATGAGCAGGGGTCTTTCCTAAGTGATCAAGGATGTTGTACTGAGAGCTTACAGGAGTTGATTGGGCGGGTGCAGAGGCTGCAGAGACAGTGATGCGGGCTCGTCATGTAGTAACAACACACTGAGGGTCTTTGGCTTTAACATGTATCATGGATACACGGGGTTCTACCTGCTCAATGTAATGAATGACACCCTCGTAATTGAAGGGTAAATTCTTGTAGCTCACATTATTTGTGCTATTTTCTTGGGGATTACTGCTAGATGTGCTTGGGCCTTGATTATGGTTTGGAAAGGTGTTTTGATATATTTGCAATTGAGCATTGGACGATGAAGCTTGACTGGGGTCAACCTTGATATCACCTCGATCAATGAGATCTTGGACATAGTTTTTCAAACACTGACACTTATTCAAAGAGTGTCCTTTGATTTTATGGAACTCACAATACTTATTTTCCTTAAACCATGCAGGCTTGGGTTTGGACTCGTCAAATGGCTTGGTGACAGGGTACGTGATGGGATAGTTGATTTGCAACAACTTATTAAAGACAACACTCAAAGGTTCTCCTAATTGAGCATATTGACGTTTGGTGTTCCCTTGATTGTTCTGGTTTGACTGTTGAGGAGGACGAGATGTCCCCTGCGGTACAAAGATGGCATTAGGTACAGATAGTTGTTTTTGAGATGTATTAGCCACTTGGACGTGTTTAGTGTATGTCACGTCGTCATTCACTGCATTCCTGTTCTTGTTCCAGAATCGTGGTTTATCCCAAATGACCTCTCTTTGTCATGATTATGTAACATATTGTTCGGACAGAATAGCGTTCAAGAGATAGGTCCTTTTCCTCTCTCATGAAAGTGGTGACACAATGTAACCTAAAATTATGGGCCATAATAGGTAGAGGTGATCCCATAATAGTGGTTTTACAATTTTTGGCCAAAGCTGGACATTGAAATTATTATTTTAACTAAATCTTCACATTAGGGCACCTATAGTAGCTAATTTGTGAGGAATTTGAAGATGATGCAAACTAGAGTCTCATCAAATTTTGTCTGTAGATTCTAAAATATTTTTTTCAAAATTTTTGGAATCAAATTATTTTCTTTTTCTATTTCCCACAAAATAGTTTTTTAGAAAAACAACATTTTTAAAGTGGCCTTACAAGGTATAGCGCTTTCTTTTTCCTTGAAGGATAAAATTCCTGAATTCTTTCAAATTTAAGATTTGTAACTCTGATATCTGAATGCTTTCCCACTTGATTAGATAGTTTTTATTGAATTTTTTTCCTTAATCAAGTTTCAAAGTCAAGCGAATTAAAATTAGGACATAAATGTACGTATATGGCGTAACTTTTTGTATATGTCAAAATTTTGTTTATTTTTTGTTGGATCAAGGACTTCCAATATTTGGTGCACTCATATTTTCAATTTTTTTGATAATCTTCTATTTTTCCACATGTGAAGAACAAAAGAAATTCATTTTCCATGAAAACCCATGTTTAATAAAACTTAAAAATACATAACAAAGCAAAACATATTAAAATTGTATTTATTCATTGGATAGCTTATTAGAATAATAATCATTTGAAATAAATTTTGAATGAATTCATTTGATCCCCCAAAAGGTAAATCAAAAGTGGTTTTTTATCAGCATTTGATAGGTGTAAAGGAGACGCATTTATAGGTATGGTTTAAAACTAGCGAGGTTCTATCCAAGGGGGTTTGATCTAAGGTGATTTGATCAAGCCCTCTTCAATTGGAATCCTTAAAATGGAACTTTTTAAGGCTTAAATCATTATATTTTCTAAAAATATGTGATTTCAGCTGAAATCTGTTCCTCTCAGGAATTGTAAACCACTATTATTATAGCACCCAGTGATGATAGTTTCCACAAAAGTGACCTTGTCTTTTTTCTTTCAGAGGGGTCTTCATTCGACTTGCTAATGAATGCCACCTTTGGAGGTAGCTAGTAAAGGTTTCCCCCTCACGTTGTTTCTCTTTGAGGAGATCTAAGGTGTCTGTGTCCTCCAAATTGAAAGAGAAGTAGGATACAAATTTTTCTAACAGGTCTGCAAAAGTTTTTATGGACCCTTTTTTGAGGGTCATGAACCAATCCAGGGCGTGGCTTGTCAGGCTTCGTGGGAATAGGCGCAAGAGATAGTTGTCATTGTGCATGACCTCTTGACACTGGGAGTAAAATTCCTGCAAGTGAGCCTTAGGGTCTTTGTTTCCCTTGTATTTGTCAAACTTTGGTATTTCAAAATGTTTAGGAAACGGGATTAATGAGATGGAGGGATCAAATGGATATGGGCATATGTCTTCAAATTTGAACGATTGTTTGCTAGCCCCGACTTGAAGGTCTTTTAGAGCAGCTTTGATTTCCAATAGATCTGAGTGGACTAGTGGCGGGTTGGGGGGATATTGATGATAGGATGATAAAGGATCTTGTTGAGAGAGCGCCGAATTGTTGAAGTATGAATTTTGATAGTTGGATGATGACATGCCTTGTTGATAAGCCAGGGGATTTTGTTGGTACGAGGGCTGTTGTTGCGAGGTATAGTAAGGATTTGTTTGATAGAAGTGTGAGGTAGGCTGCTGAGGAGCTTGGATGGGATGTTGCAATTGATTTGTGGGTGTTGAAAGTACTGTTGTGATTGTTGGGAGGCCACATAAGGTAGTTGTTGATGAAATTGCTGCTGATTATGATAGTAATAGTGTTGAGGGGGTTGTTGTGATGTCAACTGTTGTGTGGGCCGAGATGGGGTGTTGTGTTGTGGTTGAGTTTGTGGATGTAAGATGGATGCGAGGAATGGGGATATGGTCTGAGTGACAAGTCGGGATGGATTTCCTTGCGATTGGTATGGTGGTTGTTGAGAAGAAACCAAAGCATTATGGAGGGGTTGTTGCTGATGAGGTGGCTAAGATAACATCAAGGTGTTCTATAAAGGAGGTTGTTTGGTACCAACTAGAACATTCGGTTGGGACGTGGCTTGCAGAGGTAATTGAGGTGGAAGGTTGGATTGATGAAGCTGTTGAGATGTATATGAAAGTGATGGTGGATTTATAGCCCCAGGAGGGGGAAGCAATGCGGTAAAGGCCCCCCCCCCAATGTTGACAGTAGGTTGATTCGAAAGAGGTGGTGTTATTAGCGTTAATGGCGCAGGTTGTGGAACATTTAGTGGCATACCATAGACGAGAGGACTATCGGGATCAGGCACTTAAGGATTCCTCATAACTGAGATTGGAGCGTGTGGGGGGTGGTTAACATGATAAAGAACATCATTTCCAAATTCAGGTTGATGCCACCCCTCAACTGGAGGAACATTAGGGATGTATGAACTCTCCAGTGCATTTTGTGAATGTTGGGGTACGTTAGATGTGGAGCCCCTATATTTGGATAAGTCAACACCTGAGGGAGTTTTGACACCCTTCTCGATTAGGTGGGCCAAAATTTCCTCCCCATGCTTTTCAAATAGACGGTCAGTCATTTGTGCATTGGCGGGATTACTAAAATGTTCCTCGAGTGTGAGTTCGGGTTGATTAGCCATACTCTCTTCACCATGTGGTGAGTTGTTCTAATTTTCGGTGTTGGAGTGCGATGAAGTACCATTATGAGGATCTTGGGGGATGTTATTAGGATCTTGAACAATATTGGCACCATTGGTGGGGTTTGTATTGTTGTTAAGGTCTTGAGTCATGTTTGCTTGGGAATTTTGACCTTGTTGTGCCATTTCTTTCTTAACTTGTGACCTAGTTTGAATGGGCATGCAAGTGTGCTATGGGTGGATTATAAAGATGCCTTTGGCGAATGATTTGATTGTGATTGGATGAGATCCGATTTTGATGAGATGAGAGGGGGGTTTGGATTTAGATCAGATCTTATGTGGATAGATTGAATTGGATTGGACTTTGATTGGATCAGATTTTGATTGGATAGATTAGATTGGATTGGATTTTGATTGGATAGATTGAATTGGATAGGATTGTGGTGATTGAACGAGTATGATTTGATTGATTGGGTAATTGGATGATTTGATTAAATGATTGGGTTTGATAGATTTGGATGATTAGATGGGTATGATTGGGTGATGAAAGATTTGAGAGTGCCTAAGTTTAATCAAAGAAAGTTACCTTTAGTAACCTAGCATGTTGATTGATTAAGTGGATGATCATGACACCGAATCCACCTCAAAATAGAAATGGATTGATTTGGGTCGAGGATGATAACTTATGACACCGAATTTACCTCAAGATGGACGCAAATTGATTTGGGGTCGAAGTTAACGACTAATAATCAAATTTAAGCGCTAGGGTCAATTTAGGTAACCACTTTGTAACACAAGGTTAAGGTGGTTTGATTGTGGGTGGTGTTTATGAGATATGGGTTTGGTGACGTAAATGGTAAAATTTTGATGTTCACTAGGTGATGATATAGGCTTTCGAATGGATTATGGGAAAATTTAAAATGAGTGAATGGATTGGGGACGTTTGTGGAGAATGAATGGGGATTTAGAACAGTTAAACAGAGGTTTGGAATGATAAGATGGAATTTTAAAAAGATCAAATGGAGGTTTTTGAAGTTTTAGGAGGACAAAACAGAGGCTTGGGATAATGAAATAGCGGTTGGGGATGATTAAATGGATCGAAATGGGGTGATTTCAGGTGTTTAAAGGGAAAATTCACCTTTCTGCAATAAATCAGGGGGCGCAGTCACCCTTTTGCGGAAAATTAAGGGCGCAGTCGCCCTTTTGCAGAAAATTAGGGGCGTAATTTCCCTTCTGTAGAAAATCAGAGGCGCAGTCGCCCTTCTGTGAAAAATTAGGGGCGTAATCACCCTTCTGTGGAAAATCAGGGACTTGGTTTGATGAAAATGACTATGGCAAGGACTTTAAAATGACAATAACAAGGCCAATTCATCAAAAAATTTATTGGTTTTTCACAAGAAGACACTTTCAAGCAAATACAATCCTATGATTAGTGTTAAGGGTATGGCCAACGTGGTCTTAATCTAGGATGCACAAGGTGTCTAGGGAGTCCTCGATATACTCTGATGCGTGAGCACAGACGAACACCCGACCCGTCCTAATAGCGTGATGGGAACCCAGTAGCGAGATGTGAAGGGGCCCAAACCAACTCTTCGTCTATCTAGGTATCATCTAGCTTCAACACTCGCTAAATTCCCAAGTGGCTGGATTGGGGTACAACTTTAGCTCTCCCCTTTATACCCGCCCGATTATGCGTGGTTGGAATCGTCCCTTGGGGTGATGAAATCCTTAAGTAGGTCCCACTAGAAAGAAAACACTAATTATTTCCAACTACTCCCCAGGCTCACACGAAGTGCAAGGGGAAAGCAAAAACAAGCTAATGCTCCCTTTGGGTAACAAAAAAAGATAAACACAACAAGCAATGAATATTACTCCCCCTAATTAAACTATGTTCTTAGATTAACGCAAACAACAAGGATAGTTTAAAAAGTCTGAGTGAATGGATAGCCCTACAAGCAAATGTTAGATGTTTTATCCTGCTTTCTTCCTCAACTTCACAAGAATATGCTACAAAAAGTTAGCAA
>VDFB02046539.1:0-10803 GCA_007258455.2 Sequoia sempervirens
TGTATCAGCATGGCTTGAAGCACCCTTTTGTTCAGAAAGCATATCTCTTTCAAGAGACCTTAGTACTGCACCCCTGATTGCAGGATCCCCTAACAACTCATGAGCAAAGAGACTTAATTTGACTTTCTTGAGTTCTTCTACCACACATTCACCTATTTTCTCTGCAGTCATGGTAGAACAATTGTCTTCAGAGCTAACCACAAATTTATCCCTGTTGCTTTCAACATTTCCTCCTTTATCAAATTGTCCTCCACTTATGAAATACTAAGTTGGCACATGATGGAATGCTTGAACCTCTTCAGTTGTAGACTCTTCTTCATCTAGTGGACCATTGACATTATCCTCATTACCTCCAAAAGGTTGAACTATTGATTCTTCACTGTATGCATACCTTGTTTCAACACTCTTGTCTTGTCCTTCTTCTAGTCCACTCTCTTCACTTCTTGGAAATGGGACATGATTCACCACCATGACTGATATGTCATAAGGATTAGATGGTACTATCTTCTGCCCACTTGAACTGTTGATGAAATGTTGGGACTTCCTACTGGAAAATAGACACAATAGTCTGGAATTCTTGACAATCCAACTCAGAGTGTTGATTAGTGTTATGAAGCCTACACCATCCTGAAAGAGCTGCTTCAGCTAGGTAAATTCCACTAGATTTTTTATGATTGTTTGGTTGATCCACAAATGCTAAGGCTCCTCCATTATTCCAATGTGGTGGTTTCCTTTCATGATCTTTATCAAGATGTTGTCCCCTATCAAAGTTCTACCCCTGAGCTTGCATTATATCCCTGTTGCTTTGATCATAGTTGGACTGAATCCCCCTTTGGGCTACATGGGATTGACTATTTTGGTGCCTTAGGTAGGTGACTTCGATGTTCAGCTTCTCAACTAGCTCTGTGAGTGCATCCAACCTCTCCTTGTCTACACTGTTTGATGGAGGAACAATACCAACTGAATTCTGCATATAAACATTATGGAGCCCATGGTTCAAGGATTGATTAAATATCTTAGAGCTTTGCAAGTAACCAAGTATATTAGCTTCCTGAGGAGGAAATGAATGTTGGTTCACATTTAGAGGGTAATTTGGCATGGGTGGAGTTTGATTCAAGGGATGACCTAGGTGTGAAACCAAGGGTAATTGAGGGACCAGACTCAAATTAGGTGTTTGGTTAGCTAATGAAAAAGGTTCAGACAAGTGTTGTCTCAAATCTGTACTCACTTTAACAACCACATCATAAGCTTCAAATAGGCTATCAGGAGGGTTTTCTTTCCATTTGATGAAAGTAGATGTTAAACTATCCAAAGCCTCATAATAAACCTCCCTGGCAAAGGAATCGTCTACAACATAAGGGGGTTGCAGCCTAGCATAAGCCCTATGAAATCTATTATTGAAAGCCACTATTGGTTCATTTCCCTCGCTCTTGACTCTAATAAACTGCAGAAGTAACTCATTGGCACTGATTGGGGTCTAAAATTTCTGTAAAAACATAGTCTCCAGCTATAGCCAAGTAGTGATAGACCCAACAGGAAGATGGTTATACCAATGAAATGCCTCATCCCCAAGGGAATATGGGAAAATTCTGCATGCAACATCCTCATGATTAATTCCCCTATCCTTAAGGGTAGTTTTAAAAATCCTAATATGCTCCTCTACAGTCCTTTTGGGATCATTAATGTGAAACTTAGAGCAAAAAAGCTCAGGGTTCTTAGGCATAGGATTGTAATGGTTGAAAGATAAGGGAGATGGGTTGTGAGGAAAATCCATTGGTGGTTGAAGTGATTTATGAGGTTGAAGTTGTTGATAGGGATGGCTTCAAAGTGATGAGAATGGACACGATGAAGAGTGAAGATGATGGAGATGATGGAAGTGGTTGGGTGGATGATGATTCTCTACTTTTGTTGGTCCTTCTTGACCTAGTTTGGGTTGGTAATTCTTGAAATTCCTCCTCTCCTAGAGTAGATTTGGTTCTTCTTCTAAATATTTCAGGAGAGATGGCAGACATAAATCGATCCAGCTTGCTTATTCAGGACCTCCTTCTAGCGCCAATCAATTGATGGTTTTTTCTGCACAGCACCAACTCAGACAGAATATGATATCCTATCTCTCTTGAAAAGTAAATCTCTATTAGCAAGCCTCAAGAGACAACCCCAAGGTCTCTAATGTAAGGTCTTGACAGTGCATAAACAACTCAGTAACGAAATGTGAAAATGCTGGTAATCATAATGGGACCTTACTGGCTTAAATCTTACAGATACTAATTTGCTCGAATCTAGCAATATGATGATGCTTGTCTAAAACTAACCCAAATAATAATAAAGAAATAGCAAAGATAAGGGTTTAGAGAGACCTTAGATTAAATCTACTTCTAAGACCATATTTGGCTGAAATACTTGAAATGGACCGACCCACTACTAAACTAATTCCCGCTTAACCCGGATAAATGCAATCTTAGAGAAATAGTGCAATTTTCTAAGGCATTAAAGATTTTCAGATCATGAACATTCATCTGAAACAACCCTATTGTAATTGAAATGAACAAATATCCACAATTAGTAGAAACTGTGAATACAAAGTCGGGCTAACTTTTGTAAACAACCAACAATGGTAGAAGTATATGGACCGGGGATTGCTACAAACACTTGAGCATCAAACCATGACACCATTGAATGCAGTCTAGCTACAATCTAACATGTATCAAATGGCAACCCGAGCAATTTCAAAGATGGAGCGATTGAGAACCATGCAAGATAAGTCAACACAAAGAGATCACTAGAAATCACAATGTCTTCAATTGTATTGAATCATCCAATATCAGCAACAATTCTAATGTTCTCTATTACAACACTTGCTCCAAAATCGACTAACTTCTAACCCTAATTCTTACTTTACTACCCTAATTGCTTCTAAGCCAAGAACTATCTCCCCTTTACAAATGAGGAAAAATTCCATATTTATAGAAACCCCCAAGATATGTCAGCCCAATTAGGGTTACAATAAAAATAGCCACAAAACAAGGTCGGCCCAGAGGAATTCAAAATAGGATAAAATACACATTAAATGCATGAACTCATCCAGGTTGGCCTGGGATCTCCAATATAATCTGGTCCAATGCATGTGAAGGATGGAAAAAACCAGGTAGAAAAGGCCCTAGATAAATAGGAAGCACAACTCCCAATGCAATCGATCATTAACTGGCCCCTTCGTCCTTATCTTGTTCCAATTTATCTGGCATCTTAAGAAAAATATCCTCCAGGTCGGCCACAGGTGAAGTAATAAATGCTTTAAACCCTCCTTCAATCGAATTAATCTCCTCCATCTATTCCTTAATGACTTTGTTAAATTCAGCCTGCACTCAGCAAAAAACTACCATCAATAATATCCATTATAACATGAGGATCAGAATTATCCCATCACCAATAATATATTCATCATTCAAATAAATCCAAGCAAAGATCAAAATCCCCTTGAAATATCTTTAAAGCATAATTTCTTCAAATTTTGGGATTTTCACCCCTTCGCGGAATCGAGGCCATAGAGGAATTTCAGAAAATTCCCATCCAGGTGGATTCTGGCGAAATAAGCATAACAAGCACCCAATAATCATTCAATCAATCACAATCAGATAAGAAACAACATGAAAGATCTTAATATTACTCAGATTAATCACATGATGCACAATAAGTAGCCAATAATTCATGCTATCTCACAATCCTTCATTTTCAACAAAGTTTCAGAGAATTCCGCCCAAGACGGAAATTCGTGAAAACAGCAATAGTCTACAAATTCCAGAAAATGAAGAGACAACAAAAATTTTGGGAAAATTCGAAGGGAGCGGAAATCTGTGAAGCAGGAAAAACTCTGGATCACGGCATATTTCGAGAAAACGTAGAGGACAAGGAAAATTGGGGAAATCCGCCAGCGAAGGAAAATCTTGAAACTGAAGGAAAACCCGAATGTCAATGTTCTCACATGACTTCACTCAAATTGATCGAACAATCACAAATTTGAGGAACTTGGGTTCGCAACCAGCTCGATTTGAACCTCCTACAAATCATCTTTGAAATTCAAGGTTCATCCTAAAGCAAATTGAGAGGAAATGGTGATGCCCTAAATTCGAAACCCTAGGGCTCCACCATGAATGCACAGGGCAAGCTTAGATTCCGCTTACTCGATTTCCACCCTTACCAAGCCCGAGGATGGGCTATTCAAAGGAGACACAGGTGAGTTTCACTTAAATGCAATCAAAAATAGGCTCACAAACTCACTCAGGGCTAGCAATCACACAAGCTCAAAAAACCCCAAAATCAACCAAAATGAAAACAACCATGCACACAGGATCGAGCTCAAAAATGCAATCATGAGAATGCTAGGCACCATTAGACTCATCAATCCAGCGAGGGAGGGGCCACTTGGCCCGGGCCGAAATTGCCCATTCATAAATAGCCGGACCAAAACCCCAATCAGAGTCGACAAAGGCCAGATGTCGGAAAATGCAGATCGCATCGCGAGAATTTCGTGAAGGACCCAAATCTCTAAAAAATAGAGTTGCAAATAATATCAGCCCGCTAGGTTTTGAGAACATCACAGGGAAATCAAAAGTGGAAAATCCGGAAGCGGTGAAAACCTACAAAATGAGCTCAGAACATTAGATTTTCAAAGTGCTTCCCAGAAGGGGGGCATATGCATGAATAAGATAATCATTCAAACATGCGCTAAGGCAACAAAACCTCAAAATCCAAGGGCTAAAGCATCAAAAACTAGAGCAAAAAGAGGGTCCCTACTTTCACTGGGGCGTGTGTGTGAAAGCGCACAACAATATATACATATATGGTACATACCATCCATGAATAATGATGTTTTGGAAGAGTTATTAGACACAAGTAATATTGTCTCATATAGTTTCAAAGAGTTATCGAGGTATATAGCCAAGACAAAATGGGTCATATCCAAATAATGTAGATATAATTAGTTTATAGTTGATTTTATTGTTGTTCATGTAAACTTTCCAACTATACTTCACTATTCAACCCTATAATCTCCTCACAAATTTTACCATGTATGATTGTTTTAACATGTTAGACTCCTGCATACAGATGATCCCACATCACTGATTTTAATGCACAAAAAAATATTTATTTACATCCATATATGTATATACATTTAATTAATTCCAATGTCTACTTTGTTTATGAATAACTCAAAAAGCTATAAATTTTTTCATCATATATATATATATATATTATAACTAGACTAAAGCTAAAATTAACACAATATCTTAGCTATGTTCACATAGAGCTAATTTGACAATTTTCCTTATATATGATTATCCTTATGAAAGGTGAATGAAAAATTTATCGAATAACTATATGTAAGACTACATTTTTACTCTATACACACATTGAATGTACTTACCTATCTATTACAACAAAAAGATAATATTGAAATGAGATACTAATAAGTTTTTCACTCAAGGGTAGAATATGCTAGGAGTTGGAAAATGCTATGTTTTATTGAAAAGGTTGTATTATGAATATACCTTATATTTTTATACAATTAATTTATGATCATTTTGATGCGTCAAGCAAAAGATAGTAGAGTTGTAAACAAATATACTATATTTGTGTATAATCAAAATGCAATTATTATTAAATTCTTTGGCCAAAGTGATTCTATAGTTGTATGCATTGTGAGTTCATTGTACTCTCAGGATTGTATGGTACTCAAAATTCATTAATAGCTAGAGGGTATCTAGGGTTTGCATGACTAACTGCATGTGATAGTGATTGAAATTCCATACACTTGGTTCTTGGATTTGGTTATGGTACTATTGTAGATGATATTATATGCTACCCTTGTTGAAGGGTTGGCCCACTTTTAGTAGGAAGATGAATGGAGGACCATCTATTCTATAGTTGGAGGTAAAGCACTCAGATGATACTCTCCCTCCTTACACTTATTACAAAGACAATATTGCTTTTAGTTATAAATATGAATAAGATAATGGGTCTTAATATATTGTATTAAATCAAAAGTTAAGCTTTGTATGGAAAATTCTCACTTGCATGCACTTTATAGGACAATAGCTCTAATTTTCTATTGTATTGCATTATTTTCATCCTCAAACCTAAAATAATTTGATCCATGCAAAATATTTTTTATCTATGTTAAAAGAATCTTCATGGTTTAGTTAGTTTAGCTAGATTTTTTCTTTTCTAAAGTGTTAATTGTGTTTATTAGTTTTAATTTAGAAACTTGTTACACTTTGAGATGCGTGATTATTTTAGGATTTACATTCAACTCAATGTGGGGATAAAATGTAATGGTGAAATTTGCATAGCATGTTATTTTTGAGCTAATTTTATGCACATTTTGAGGATTTGTCTTGATACACATATATAGTGACAAATGGCATGATATAGTATGAAGTTATGTTCATTCACCTAACCTTTGCTTTTCCATGTACACACTTAGTCCCAAATAATTTAGCCCTACCTTATCCTTACATGTGCATACTTCTATGCATTCACCTATATCCTATATTTATTACACATGTTCATTCACCTATTGCCATATAGCCATTAGCTACCTAGATTTGACTGTTGCATTGCTCTAGGAAATTCTCATGGTCACAAATTTTTCCCCTTCCTTTTCCAGTTCCAAAATTCAAATCTAGTTGCTCGGCTCCAATTATTTCCCACCTTATGTTGACTAAATACATTTTTAACATAATTTGATATTGTGTTAGTATTTAAATAATTCAATGCATGCATTCCAATAATCAATTATTATTAATATAGAATACACATGTTCTCTCTCATCTTAGAACATTAAAGGGGCAATTAATAGCAATGTAGTTTAATTTGATGCTTTCAAAAGAGTAATGAACTTACATTCTAGAACCCTTGCTTGTTGTCTTCAATATTTGTACAATTTCTAGGAATTTCTCTAAAAGAACTTGTCTCCTTGCAATGAATCAATAGCCCTTTAAGCCACTATTAAATATAACTAGTCCCCATATTTCTAAAAAGAGTAGAGTCGACAAATATCCATCAAGTGAGCAAAAGAGGAAAAAAATATGTGCACAAGAACAACTATAGACTTAAGAGGACTAATCCACAATTGTGAACTTGTCCCAAACTTATGTTTTTGTCTTCTGATAAAGCACAAATCTAACACAAAATATGAGACATCATTCTAACAAAACAGTTATGTTTCTAGACTAGAGATTCAAAATATTCTAAAATCTTCATCAAGTGAATCATTCTTTAAATAAGGAACTAAGTGCCCTTGTCTTCTTATTTACATTCCTAAAATAACAAATACACATCAAAATTCCATTACCCAACTATCATTTATTAACTTAAACTAATTGATATTTATTAATATGCATTTGAATAGATTAACTTAAATTACACTTAAAAAAGTTATTTTCTTTTAAAATAATTTCAACATAAAAACACCTAAAAATATATATTAATCATTATTAAAGTATAGACTAGTTATGTTGAGAGGTGTTATACAATAGCATCAAATATCTCATGTGGTAACTGTGTTTTAAAATATAAATAGAACCAATGTTTATTTAAAATATCTGGTAAGTAAATAAAACAAGTTTAAAATAATATTAAAAATTCTTAAATAAAATGTATTTATGTTGTCTATATTATATTATAATATTATCTATTATAATAATTTTGATAACATAAAAGATGAATAAACTATATGAAAAAATGATGGATGAGATTAAGCATGCTTTTATAGTAACGAGAATATAAGAGATGGATAAACTATATGAAAAAAAGGTGAATGAGATAAAAGGAATATAAAATATCTTTTAAGTAAAACAATAATGTAGAACAAGAGCCTTCAAATGCTACTTATTTTTTTATTTCTATCAATAGTTATTTCTTTATTTCTATCAATTTCTATCATGTATTGGAAGTTCTACAACTATGTAATTGTAAGGACAATAATTAAAAAAGCAACTTCAAAAATTTGCTTATTCAAGATAGAAGTCCTTTCATCAAATCTTATATTACTTAGAAACAACCCCAACTCTCACTATTTCAGCCATAGAAGTAAAGCTAATTAATTCCCAAAGCCCTTGTTATTTCTTTGAAGAGCATCTTCTGTAAAAGTCTCTATAAATTATTTTTGAATTATATTTTTAACTATCTAGAAAGATAAGAAAAAATTACAATTAAAATTAAAAAATTATATTTTTTTTATTGGTAAAGGCGAGTTTTGAAAGGACCCAAACTTTTATATAGAAATGCGTCAAACACTAACAAAACAAGATACAAATATGACACATACTCCCAACTGCACAAGACAAAGCATAAATAAAAACAACAATTTTATTATTAAAAAAAGAAGTTTAGAAATTAAATATAAATATTTATATTTATATTTTATATTAAACATCTTAAATTTATTAAAAAAATCACAAATAAAAAAATATTATTTTATTTAAAATAAAAATCTTTTTCAAATTATATAAATATTAAAAAATAATTATAAAACTAATTACATTAAATTTTAATTTAATTTAACAATAATACAAATAACTAATTATATTCACACTTTTTAAATGTTTAATAATTATTTGATAGGATTTTTATAAGTGGACTTGCAAGTCCACAAGTTCCTCCCAAACTTGTCTCACGCTGTGAAACAGCTTAATGATCGCAAAAAACATTTATTCTCCTCGACAGTAAACAAGTCTATGCTGACACATCCCTTACATCCTTAAAAGATGCAAATACTAATTTATATAAAAATTAAAATAAAATTGTTTTGCAGTCAATTAAATTTAATTAACTAGAAAACTAAATAGAACTTCAAGCCATTCAATCTTTTGAATTTAGAACTACAAACGATAGTGGAATTAAAAGGAAATTGAAGACAGTCATCATTGCCATGTATTGTTGAAATGACGTTTTCACTCCTTCCAAGCACCCAATTGTAACCTGAATTGGTCTGATCAAATTTTATGTTTTGATCAACTTGAAACAAAGGTTAAGGCTGTGATTCCACTGAGGGACCCACTGCAAAAAATTTAATGGATATTTTGAAAGTTTTAAGAGCCACATAAATTATACAATTATTTTTCCTGTCACAATCAGATAAGAATGTAGTTAATTTTTGGCTTTTATTAAAATTTATTTGTACACTTATAAACTTATAACTGGTAGGAAAAACTTTCGACAATCCCAATGTTGTCATATAGACATAAAAAATTTAAATTGCTAAAAGAGAGTATCAACAATTTTGTCAAGCATACATAAAAACATTTAACTGGTGAGAAAAAATTTTGAACATCCTTATTAAATAGACATAAATATCTTAAACCGGTTGGAAAACATTCAACCATGTTATTAAATAGACATAAATACCTTAAACTGGTGAGAGAAACTTTCAGCACCACTACCCAAGCATCTTGTAAAATTTGATGGCAAAAAATTCAAGGTTCATATTTTCAAAAAAAAAACAAGAAAACCACTTAATCTAATAGGTCATTTTATAAAAAGACTCATCTTCATGGGACTGCATATTAAGAATCAAGTTCAAAACTACTTTCCTATAATGAACCAATTTTTACATAAGTAACAATAGAGAGACGGAAATGATTTATGAGATATTGATTTTTTAATAAGTGATTTCATTGGTTTTTAAATTCTCTTTTGAAAGCCACAGATGCAGACAGATAATCCCTGTTTTTTTCCAAAATTTAGAATTTACATAAGAATTATACAAACTACCAATGGCACATGACATGAAAACCTTAAATTTGTTTGGAAACTTTCTTATTTTTTATGGATACAATTCAGTTACACAAATATACATCTTCATACTTAAGTAACTAATTACAAAACAACAAATAACCATACACCCATGAAATAAGTCCACAACAAATAACCAGACACCCATGAAAGAAGTCTCCTTCGGTACTGTCTATGCAGCCAGCAGGATGCAGGTTTGACCTTATTTATTAATTAATTGAAAATAAAAAAGTGAGCTCATTTTTTATTTTTAATTAATTAATAAATACAGTCAAACCTGCATCCTACTGGCTGCATAAATGTCGTGACCTCCTTCAGGTAAGCTATTAGGATTGATGGGATCAAAATAGAATCTCACCAAACCTCCAGAGATTTATACATTGATGGGTGGCATCAAGATGGCATGACACTATCATCCTCACCAATTAAATTACAACCCCTTCAATAAATATGTAAACATTTTTGCTCCCTTTTCATTACTAGATTAAAATTTATATGCTCCTCCATTTTATTCCTATAAATACACTTTTCTAACGGAAGAAATAGATTCCATACCCCTCCCATGGAAACATCCTAAGGATGTGGAAGAACCTATAAAATCTCCAATCAGGTTTTGTTTACAGGATGTGGGAGAACCTATAAAACCATAAACATTTGCGGTTCCTTGATTTTACTTATCAAAATACAAAATTGACGCAAGTTTGGGGTGCAAATTCAAGGAATGAAGCATCAGTATCCTTCCCCTGCCTTACATGTATGCTGTTATTGCACAGTTTCCAATAGTTCCTAGCTTATGTTAGCTAGAATTTTAACCCTTATTCCGGTTGGGCAAATTCTCTTATGGGCCAAGCAGAGATAATGCAATTGGGATCAAACCTTCACAGACACGAAAAGTTTTATCTAGCTGTGAATCCCCTTCTCTTGTCTCAGTCAACACAGTCCATTCTAGATGCAGGTGCCAAGGTAGCAAACACTCGATATATTATGGCAGCTGTGAAAGCCTATCTAGTG
>VDFB02046540.1:0-14747 GCA_007258455.2 Sequoia sempervirens
GGCAGCCACAATTCAAACCTCTTTTGAAGTCCCAACTGTATGTATCTGCTTGATCGTTTAAGAGCTACCGTAAAATTTAGGGGATTGTGAGGCTCATACTTTCTTAACCCAACAATTAATCTCTCCCACCTCTTTTCAATTCTGGAGTATGACAGTCTCCAAGACGAGTATGTCTGTTCTTGAAACTCGTCATATGCCTGTTTCTTAAGATCAAATATTTTCATCCTGGCTATATCATTATTAAAACCATATGCCATAGTAAGCTAGGTTTTCAACATTGTGTGGGGGTCTTAACTCTCAGGGTGCAATGGAACAGGCTCATTCCTTTCGGCTTCTTCATATGTTTCCCATTGCCTACCACAATTTGCTTCAATTTCCGCCCAAGACATAAGTGATCTCAAATGGATGTCGCCAATATATAGAAGGGGATTCCACTCTGTTTCAAATGGAATTAAAAAGCCATGTAAATAAAATTCACACAAAGAATTTCTTAGCCAATTAGGGGCTGCCTGGTATGCATTGTAGAATTCCTTAGCAGTGTGAAGAATAGGATCTTGATTTCTAGAAATTCTCATTAGTTGGAACCACAAGAACTGTTCCTTGAGGCACAAAGCATAAACTCTGGGTGGTGGTCTGCATCCCATAATCTGATTAGTTACCTTCAACATTTCATCAATTTTCTCTTTTAACTCCTGAATTTCCTATTTCTGCCTTTCAATTTTCTTTTTCAATTTCTTCTTTCCCTCCTCCCAAAGACTTTGTTGCATTTCAGTCTTGGCCAGGTGGTGGAAACTCAGGGTTTGTAATGTAACCGGTCTCCATGTAGCTTTGAAATATTCCAAAAATTCAATTAAAAATGTCTTTTTATAAACAACAATGGCTTGACAAGTTGCAGGGGGAAATGAGGCTTCATTGGCCACTTCCAATTGTTCAGTCTGTTCTTCTTCTTGCTGCAGTGGAGAAGACTATGCTTCCTCCAAAATCTGCATAACCGCAGCAGCCAAGTCATCAAGACTTGGTACCCCCCTTTCATTATACTCAACTTCCCTTGTCTCAACTTGTTCTTCTTCAAGAATAACAAATGAACTCTGTGCAGCACTCTCAGACACATTATGAGAAACATCATATTTAGACTCTATAGATTCTTCTGAAATTATAATAACCTCAGGTTGAGGTGAAGCAGGGGATACTTTACATTGTGTTCTTGTGGAAACTCTTCTTGGCAATGTTGCAGCTGTAGGAGGTGCTCTCGTAGCCTTCCTCTTTTTGAATTTCCTAGAAGGTTCTACCTTGTCAGAGGATGATGGTGAACTAGTGACGACAATAGGTGTTGCTGTAGGAGACAATGTTGTAGGGGAAGATGCTGGAGGAGAAGAACGTTGCCTTTTCTGAGAACGAGGGTCAAATTCTAGGGTTTGTTCTACCCCAGATGATTCTTCGGCCTTTGTTTTTCCTCTCTCTCTCTCCTACTAGCAGCCCTAGTTTGTGCCCAGGAAAAGGACTCTAGTGTGAGAGCTATAGGACCAGGTGCTACAGGAGCAGATGACCCTTGCCCTGTTCTCCTACTAGTAGACGCCATTTCCTCTTTCTTTTTCTGAGGTTGTGGGGTAAGTGCCCTAGGGGGTTCTGGATGTTGCAGGCTCTTCTGGGCAACAAATTCTTGTCAGGAAAGAGGTGATACATCTCTCAAAGAGCGTTCAATCAATAATTTTATAAGGCCATGGTGAGCAATAAAATTATCCTTCCCTGTTGGGTTCCATGGGCACATTTTTTCCATAAATTTTAACAAAATTTAGAACATTAACAATAATCCATGCCTCTCATATGACTTAGCAATTTGAAGTGGTAGAATGCTAGGTAAAACGACCTTCACAAGTTAAATGCTTGATTATGAAGCATCATATTCGGGTATGGAGGAGGCAACAAAACTTGCTTGCATCCCTGCGCCGAGACTTCTAAAGGTCCATCAGGTGGGTATTAAAAATTCTGCCCTTGTAGAGGCGACATCGAAAAATTGTCTCGATAGGTAGGCTTTGGTTATACGCAATTCTTTCTTGAGTTACAGCAAGCTGATGGAGCCCCATATAGTAGCCTCCTCTTGAAGGGTTCTCAAAAGTGCGCTGCGCGACCTCACCATTAAAAGCATCTAAACTGAAAAAGTAATTCAGCCAACCACAGAGGCTGAATGCTTGGGCCATTTGAGGATTTTGCATTAACAACTCATGAGCTATAGGCTCATGCCTTACCAGCTGACCACCCATGTTCATAGTTTTTCCTTAGTTGAACTCAACTCTTTTTTGAAAATCTAAAAATTTCCATTTCTGCTCTGGTTCTTCTCTATCCCACCATCACTTTTCTCTTTTTTTCCAAAAATGAACTTCTTGAACAAGCAGTTTTAATTGTGATTTACAATGAAAAACATGCAATGAAAAAGACATGCGATCATATTTGGAAAGTACCAGAAAATAATAAAGAAAGATTATCTGAGTAGTTGTGACAGTGGTGAAAGGACAAGTTTGAAAAGTGGATTATCCCGCCCCCTACTTAAAGTATGACATGTGTCCACACATGTACTAAGGAATAGGTAGAGATTGGGTAATAATGACTGATACAGACATAGTAATAAATGAATAAAATGAAATAAATCAAAAATGCGATAACAAAAGATATTGTGTACCTTTCATTAAATGCTTGTATGTGCTGAGAAAGATGACGGCCTCGGCATGAGATGATAGTTGGAAATGAGATCATAATTAAGGGTGGTGCGGATGAATGAGGTGGATGGGTGACATGGACGGATGAGATGAATGGATGGAATGGATGGATGGAATGAAAGATAAAGAAGTGAAATGTGATGACAAGTGGAAACAAAGAAAAAGGGGTTTCCTTAAAAAAGAAACCTTTATTATGAGCATGCATTACAAAATTACAATGAAGTTGTAGGAGAAAGGCTAAAGCCTTTGGCTGCAGGAGGATTAGTAGCAGGATCCTGAACAAACTACTGCATGAATTCTTCTTTTGAGACTAGTTTATGGTACAACCGGAGGTGGTGTCCATTAACTAACAACTTGAATCTAACAAGATCAATTGTAACAAGTTGCACTGAACCATTAGCAAATACATTCTCAATTTCATATGGGCCCAACCATCTGGTTTGTAATTTTCCTGGACTGTCCTTATATCGTGAGTCATAAAGTAGAGCCCAATCTCCTACTTTGAATTTCTTCTCCTTAATGTATTTATCATGCCACCTTATTCTCTGATTTTGTATCATCTTAGTATGTTGCAGGGCATTCTTTCAGAGCTCATCCAGAGCATTGAGTTACATTATTCTGTCCTTTTGTGCATTTGTTAAATCCATGTCCATCTCTAGTGTTGCTCTTAGAGTCTTATGTTCAAACTCTATTGGCATCACAGCTATTTTACCATACATCATTTCAAAAGGTGTATATCCTGTAGCAGTCTTCCAGGTAGTACGGTAGGCCCATATAGCTTTTGGTAACCTTGTGGCCCAGTCCTTCCTATGCAAATCTATAGTTTTAGTCAAAATGGCCTCTATGTCCCTATTGGTGACCTCAACCTGGCCATTGGCCTTGGGGTGATAAGGAGTTGATTTCCTATGCCGTATATTATATTCATTGACTAAAGTTGTGATAAGTGTAGAAGTAAATTGTGCTCCTTGATCTATCACTATTTTCGTAGGGACACCAAACCTAGTAAATATTTCCTTATAGAGGAATTCAGCCACTTTATTATCCCTAGCATGTTTCATAGGCTTGGTCTCTACCCATTTTGTGACATAATCTGTGCATACAAGGATGTAGGACTTTCCATTGGAAGGTGGATTGATTGGTCCTACAAAATCTAGTCCCCATTTGTCAAAGGGTGCAACTACAACTTGTGGAAATAAAGGCATCTCATTAGATCAAGTTGGTCTTCCCATCCTTTGGCATCTGTCACACCTCCTGTTATATTTGGCTGCATCTCTATGTAGAGTTGGCCAATAGTAACCAGTATTTAAAATTTTCATCGATGTCCTTTTGACAGCAAAACGTCCACCACACGGCTCATCATGGCTAGCATGCAGTATATCATGAGTGTCCTCCTCTGGTACACATCTCCTCATAACTTGATCTGGCCCTATATAAAACATGCAATCTGCAATCCAAGAAAAGTTAAAGATTTTCTCTACCAATAATCTCTTTTCCTTAGGGGATAATTGAGGAGGAGTTCTTCTTGTGGCCAGATAATTTGCTATATCAGCATACCATGGGTGAATAACCTTGATTACAAACAGGTGCTCATCAGGAAAGGAGTCTTCAATAATTACAGAGTCATCTTGCCTTTGAAGTCTAGAGAGGAAATCGACAACCACGTTGGCTTTACCTAGCTTGTCCACAATTGTAATATCAAATTCCTGCATCAGTAATAACCATCTTGCCAGTCTCCCGGATATTGACGCTTTTTTCATGAGATATCGAATTGCGGCATGATCAGTATGAAAAAATATCTGATAACTGGTGAAATAATGCCTGAATTTATTGAGGGTGTAAATGATTGCCAACATTTCTTTTTCTATAACAGTGTAGTTCAATTTAGCCCCTTGCAGATTTTTGCTTATTAATAGAGTGCATGTTTTATTGAACCATCCTTCTACCCTAACACTGTGCCAATGGCATAATCTGATGCATCAGTATGAATATGAAATGAAAGTGACCAATTAGGTCCTTTCAGAATAGGTGCCTATGTAAGGGGTGAGTTTTAAGTCAAGGAATGCTTTTTCACATTCCTCTGTCCAAGAAAAATTTGCATCTTTCTTTAGCAGACTGTATAAGGGGCCTGATGTTTAGCTGAAGTCCTTGATGAATCTTCTGTAGTATCTAGCATAGCCTAGAAAGCTTCGTACCTCTTTTTTCTTGGAAGGAGAGGGTAGCTTAAAGATGACCTCAATCTTAGGAGGATCAACCTAAATTCCTGCAGCAGAAATATAGCACACCAAGCACTATTCCCTCCTGCATCATCATGAAGCACTTTTGATTATTCAGTGATAGGTTGTGATCTTCACATCTTTGTAGTACTTTCTCCAAGTTGGCTTGAGCTTTCTCAAATGTCATACCATAAACAGTGAAGTCATCCATGTATATTTATATGCAATCATATGAGATGTCTGAGAAGATACTTATGACTGCCCTCTAGAAAGTTGTAGGAGCATTATAGAGACCAAAAGGAAAAATTGAATAGGAAAATGTTCCCTAAGGGCATGTAAAAGTAGTCTTTTCTTGATCCTCAGGAGCAATCTTGATTTGATTGTACCCACTGAAGCCGTCTAAGAATGAGAAGTACTTTTTCCCGGCTAAATTATCTAGAACTTGATCAATGAATGGAAGAGGAAAGTAATCTTTCTTTGTTGCCAAGTTGAGCTCTCTGTAATCTACAAATACCCTCTATTTTCCTACTTTCTTAAGGACAATGACCAATGGGGAAACCCACTGACTATCAGAGATTGGGTAGATAAATCCAGCTGCTAACATTTTCTAAAATTCTTCTTTAACAGTTTCTCTCAAAGATGGATTAATTCTTCTTTGAGGCTACCTGATAGGTTTGAAGTAACTGTTAATATATATGTGATGTGTACAAAGTTTTGGGTCTAAACCCCTCATATCCCCATAGTCCCATGCAAAAGCTCTTTTGTGGTTTTGCAGCATTGTGGCTAGGGCAGTTTGTTGAGACGGAGGCAACTTATTATTAATATGCAGACAATGGCTTGGAGATACTTCTATATGTTTGGTGAGATCATTTATTGAGGTTGCTGATAAAGGTGGTGCCTGTATATCACATAATATAAAATCATGATGGCTCTCAGGATCCAGTTGATGTAGGAAACATTGCTGAGAACGGCTGTCCAAAATAGATGGACTATTCAAAGCAGAACTAAACTGCAAAATGTGTAGAAGCAAGTTATCTTCACTCTAAAGCTGGGAAAATGGATTAGTTCGTAGCATCATTAACTGAGCTAATGAATTGACTTCTTCAGATTCTTCTCCTAGATCTGGCCAAACTGGTTGAGACAAATCTAGCAGAGGTTGTGCAGGTGGGTATAAAGCCAATTTCTTTCTTGAGTGACCATCAGAAATTGTCATGTCTCCTGAACGGAATCCTATAAGGGCATCAACTGTAGCTAACCAAGGTCTACCTAGGATAATAGGATATCCTCCTAAGGTTGCCTTAGTGGACAATATGGTGAAATCATCAGGGTATTCCCAAGATTCAAGGGTGATAATGATATCTTCTATCACTCCATCAGGTGTAACCGTGGAACTATCAGCAAGCTGTAGGACAGTCGGTGTAGACCGAATGTTTGGAATATTCAAACACTCCATAGTGTGCTTGGTCATTACATTAATGGCTACACCAAGGTCAACCAAAACATTTCTTACTACTTGACCATTGATATTTATTTTTACTACAGGACTTCCAGGATCAGTATATTTTAGAATGACAACCTTCCCCAACATAATATCGGCTAACTATCCTAGGACATGGATAGTTTGGGGATCCTTTTTCTTTCTTCCTTGTTTCTTTAAACAAGCCTCTTTAATGGTTTTTCCATAAACTGGAACATCTTTAATAGGTTGAAAAAGAGGAATTTGGACTTGTACATTATTTAGCTACTCCAAAATATCAAAAGTGGGTTCTTCAATGGTCTTGGGTGTAGTAATCTGCAATCTCTGAGGAAAAGGTGGTGTAGCCTGAGGCTGCAGGATCGATTCCTTAGAGGCAGTAGCTGATACAGATATATCTTCTACATGATCAGTAGGTTGTTCAGCAATAGAGTCTGGAATCTCTATTATTACAGGTGGCTGTGGAGCAGGGAGAGTGGTTCTAGACCTGAGATGGATATTGTTGATATTGGAGGCATAAGTTGGATACTAGTTAAACTACACACACTGTCTGGTTGTTGTTGTTGTTGCTGCTTATTATTAGGATTTGTAGCAATGGTTGAAGGCATAGGTGTTTGTTTGGAGGGGCTAGTATTTGTTGGCGGAAGTCTTTGCCAGAGAGGCACCAAGAGCAGGTTGTGGCGTGCTGAGGGTGTGGAGGAGAATCAGGGGTTGGTTACGCCGTCGAAGAACACTCCATTGGGGGTTCTCTTTTCGATTACTACGGAGGTGGAGTCCATTGTTCTTATTGGGTGTTGCCCGGCTCCTTGAGGGTTGCCATTGAGAGCTACGATAGTTAGGCGGTATGGTTGAGACATTCCAAGGTGGAGATGAGCCCATCATTATGTTGCCATTGGTTATTATAATTAGAGTAAGGATTACCAAAAGTTAAAGGATCTTGAGGCATACCTTGTCTTGGAGCCCATGGTCTCTTTTGTGCAACAAAGAAGACTTGGTCATCATCATCTTCTATCATCTTAAAATTAGTAGGTAACTGTTTAGCCTCCATGTTGGCCACCATCTTGCATCTGCAGTCACGTTTCTTCTATCTACAATGTGGACAGAACTCGGCCAAGATTGCCTTAGCCTCCGCATGTTTCTTGTGAGCTTGCATGGTATCCAACTGTGTAGCCATGTTGTTTATGATGTCCTTCTTGAAATCAGACAACAAATTTGTGATCTCCATCCGAGAAACTCCACTGGAAGAAGACTTTCCCACTGTAGCTTGATGACGTCTACCCTTCTTCACATTTTCTTGGGAGTAATTGAGACATATCTTCATGAGATCATCCCAAGATGCTTGAGTGATATCTCTGCCTTCCATCAGGTCCAAGGCATCTATGCAGGTATCATTGATTCCCCTTAGAAAAAGTAATTTCTACGATTCTTCATTAAGAGTATGGTCTGAATTCTTTTTCAGAGAAAACAAGAATCTTGATATATAATCCTCCAGACTTTCATCTTCCTTATGTTGAATTCGGAATATATCATCACCTTTACTACCACTCTTACAATATTCCTTGTATTTCTCAAGAAATTTTGTTTGCATGGCTGCCCAACTATCAACAACACCCCTTCCCAAACTCATGAACCATCTGAGTGCTCCCTCCTTCAAGGTAGCAGGAAACAATTTTAGTTTGTGAGCATCTGAAGTGTAGTCATAACTACGACAGAGGATATCAAACTCAAACAAGAAGGTCTTTGGGTCTTATGTAACTAATCCATAGAACTTGGTAAGTGGTGAAGAAGGAATATTCTTAAGGTTGTCATTGTTTTTGTAGACACGTCAAATTAACATTATGCATATGCATCCGCTCATTCATAAATCAAATTCACATTGGTCCATTCATCAATTAATCAGGTTCACTTTCATCCATTCATTAGGTAATCTCATCTCCTAAGGTCATTTATTTAAAATCAAATAAACATTATCATCAACCTTTTAATAAATCAAATGGCCATTTAATCAAATCCCAAATCATATTACATCATTTTCTGATTTAAATAAATCAGAATATCAAAGTCCTAAAAGTCAAACTCACCTAATCATCATTAAACTAACATAATCATCATTTATTTAATCTAATCCTGATTAAATTCTAATCTCACCCACTTGCATTCTCTAGATATCTCCACTTGCACAAGTAAATCAATTTTATTGATTGATTAAAAACCCTCATTTTCCCTCAACATGACAAGTCCAACATTGCATTTATTGTTGTTTTTCTTCTCCCCCTCTTAAAATTTATTGCAAAATTTGAATTCAAATTCTCCCTCCCATGGGCACTCTTCCCAAATCTTGCACATCCATTGACCTATCACCACTTGACAAGTGGCCTCTCCTCATTGGTGGATCTTTAATCCCACATTCACCATCTTGGCCAATCTATCATCAAGAAAATCTATAAAAGAAGGCCTTCATTCTCATTCATGGATCCACAATTTTTATGAAAGGTTACTCTCTTGGTTTGAGAAATAATCTTGTTCTTCATCTCCATTGCACTTCATCATTTTAGCTATTGATCAAGGGTTGGCAAAGGGTCACTAGCACATGTGACACCAATCCACTATGGAATAGGTGACTTGTTATTGCTTTCCTAATGCTTTTTTTTTTTTTTGTCATGTATTGCATTTGGAAACAACTACAAGGTATTTCATAGGAGTGTTCTTGAAGGATTTGTAGGTACTAACCCTTGTTTGAGATTAGTGTTTGCAGATTTCAAAAGCACACTTACATATGGTGCTAGAAGGAGGGTAGAAATCTGACCAATATGTTACTGATTTAATGCAGATCTAGATTTAATGTGCATATATATGTCACTGCAATTTCTAAATTTGATTGATAGTTCATTGTTTCTAAATATCATCATTATCAACTTCTATATGCACTTTTTGTTTCAATCTATCATACTTCCAACATAATTGTTTACTGCATGTTAGTTATAAACTTGTGCACATAGTAACAGTTTTAAACCATTTTGATGTGTCTTTTCTGTGCATTCTCATTTCACATGCTGGTCTATTGAAGGAATCACGTGATTTAAGAGTTTTTGTGCCTTTTTCAGTACGCTGCTTGTGTTGGTCATGCCTTCAAAGTATTCTGATTTGTCAAACTAGTTCATACCTTAAAAAATGCAAAGCTTTTCATGGATTTTTTTTTTTGCTGAATAAGACTTTGTTGTGGCTTTCAATGCTTTCGTGAAATAGATTACCAGTGGCCTTTTAAATTCAAATTCAATCCTCATTTCCTTGCTCACATACACTCCAAAAACACAAACTTAAGGATAAAGGATACAAGAGATTGTATGTAGATGCTGCAAGGCAGTTTTCGAGAAATATCATAGCTATTGGAAAATTAGTATTTCTAACAAAAACACATTTTTTATTCCCAACTATTAACATCTAACCAAACCTCTCCTGTGCTTTATGCTTTGAGGAATGTTCATTTGTGCACAGGTAGAAGGGACACTATGAAAGGATTGCTCCCCTAGCTTCCTTTCAAAGAAATTTGTGCCTCCTTTTTGGTGCAGACAAAGAGGATGTTGTGATGGCTGGGGAGCTTGGCTTTACACCCAGCAGTAGCATTTGCTCAAAAATTTATCTTGCCTTCTGACAAGGACCCGAGGAAAGCAAATTTACACCTGCAATGTGTATTTTTCTTGAAAGTTTGTTTACATCTTCCAGCAGATCTTTCTTCTATTCTTTTAGGCAAAGTCCTGCAATCACTGACAATTTAGCTTCACACCTACGAATTACATTAAGAATGATAGCACAAGTTTCTAAATTTCTAAACACATGGCATTTTTCTGAAAGTATCAACGCTGGTCAGAAGTTGAAGAGTTAAAACACACTCCTTCAATTTGCAGGAAGTTCAAATTTTCTTTTTAGGCGCGAGTTTGGGGTAGTTACATGCATTAATCTAAAGGCTATGTCATAAATATGTTTGACTAGAGTATCCTTTAAAATTTATGACTTACCAGCCTTTACACCTGTCGATTGCCTTTGCCTGAAAACAGTCTTAACGCCTTCTCTAAAAAATTTCATTTTGAAGTTGGCTTTACCCCTGCTAATCGCATTTGTCTGAAAGATTATATTAATCTAGTGCACGTCTTTCTTGGAATGAGCGAAAATCTTTCGATCTGCAGTCTATGTCTATGTTGAACCATTCTAGACATTTTCTTTTATGTAATATCAAGGACTAGCATTAAATCATTTAAAATCAATCAATCTTAAGTGACAGCAGATACATTAGATAAGGGGGTGCAATTGCTTATGAAGATGTTGAGTTTCCTTTAAGGCATAATCTAGGCTTGTGATCACCGAAACCCAAAAAATATCTCAAAACATATCACTGTGGATTTTTTGGTACATATCGCCGCAGGAATTAATGATTCTGGGAAGTAATCATAGCCTACAGTTTATCATTGCTACAAACATGAATATTGTTGCATTTAATATTTTCCAAGCAATGATAGCAAGTGTTTGAAATTTTCTACCCAGCCATGAAAATACCTCTTTAATAAAAGCACATCTTTATGGCAGTTACCTAATGAATTTGGTTAATGCGTATTCAGGCACCATGCATGTCTTATTAAGATGTCCTTATCTACATTTAGTTTTGGCAGAAAATATGAAATGGCGACATATGGGGGATCAAATTAAAAGTTAGAAGTTGCCTTCCATCATGAAGATTGGGTGGACATGGATGATGATGTGGTCAATCTTGTTTTGACTTTCTTGCAGTGCTTGACCATTAAATGTACCTATTGCAAAGATTTGCAAATCCTCCTTGCTCATAAAGTTGAAATTATTTTTCTTTTTGCTTTGTGGCATGTCAGATCATCTACTCAGCTGCACACATTAAACATCTGATATAAATGCTTTAGTATTACGTATGATCATAATTATAGCCTTGTTTCTATTCATGTGGTTATCATTTTATATGATCTTATAGTTTGATGGTATAAAGTTCTAAATAGATGAATTATTTTTTTTCAATTATTTTGGCAAATAAATATCAAGTGTTAAAATTCCTTTCCTCTTCTAACATTGAAATAAATATTATTTTGATATGGAATAGGTACAAAAGCAAACGAAAGCAAACAAAAGTGAACAAGGTACAAAAAAAAAACAATGAAGGCACAAGGCTAGCAAACGAAAATGAAAGGAGGATTTTTTTTTGAAAACTGAAAGTGTTTTTTAACGCTTTAAGTGTTTGTTCAACACTTATTTATGAAATTGTTACCTTTTCGCTCCTAGGGCACTAATTTTTGTTTGGGTCTAAAAAGAACAATTTGGTTTTTTCCATTTGCAAAAAGTTAAAATTCAAGCTTAGACACTTACTAGAGTTTGCTTTGGGTTAAAAATTGGACAACCAATCTTCATATTTCATTTGGTGCTTAAAACGAATCACACAATTGCTTTGAAGGCTATAAAACGAACAAGTGCTTGAATTGTGATTTTGTCTTGGGTGCATTTTGAATGCGTATCCTCTCCCCTTGTGCTTCGTGCGATCTAGGGTGCAAGAGAAACACTCAAAATACATTTTATTGCTTTGAAACACTTCAATTTGGGCTTAAAATTTGAACATCTTGTGCGAGTGTGAGTAGGGGCATTTTCGCGTACATTCTCTTTCTTTGTGCCATCAAAGATCGATCGAGTTACGGATTGTGTCTTTGCTCGCTTTTGTTTATCTTAGAGGGTCTGCCTTGGGGAAAAAGTACTCACCCAAGGGCGACTCAGCGAGTAACACTCTGGCAAAGTGACAGTAGGGATATAAATGTGGGTATTGGTTAAGCCATTTATCAGCGGTTGGCTCCAACAAGATGGATCTGAAAGGGGACTCTTGCCATATGGGTGTCTCAAAATGGAAAGTCCTTACTAGAGCAGTGTGCTAGGAATTTTCCAAAATCCTTAATCCTATTTGTTGGTGCAAGAGCGGTCATTTTAGGCTCCATACACACTACGGTGTTTGAAGTAGAAATGGAAAACATGCCATGGGAGTTTCATGGGTGTTGATGCTTGGCTGCCCCGTATAAGTGAGTGTCGTGGAGGGGAGCCAGTGGGGTCAAGCATCTAACCATTCGCTAAAGATAGGTGTAGCTGGACTTGTCCAAGTGGGGATTCAACAAATATTGTCTTACACATCCATAGGGCTTGTACTTGTCTTGGTTTGAAAACACAGTGTTGTATTCGAAAACATTTTCAAAACAAACATTCAACATGATTTTCAAAATTTCAAACCCTTTTGAAGACAAATATCATTGACTCAATCCATATGTTACTGCTTTCCCTGCGGATTCACGTCTGTAGAGGTTCCTAAGCATTGGATTATACCTCAATTTTTCTTCTTGAGTAAACAATAGGAAAACCCTTGCCTTAAGTTCATTGAATTTCCACATAAAATATCTTGTGGGGTTTAAAGAAATTAAGACATTGGACACATTAGTTTGAAACTTTAATCAAAGAGAGTGTTTTTTGGTAAATAAAAGCCATTAAGAAAAGATAAGAAAAATGAACTTTCATGTGTGTTGAAGACTCAAATCCCAAAAGCACAAATCATTGATTGGAAATCCAAAATGTTCAAATCATTCCTTGGTTACAAAGGTCTTTAGGAAGCATATGCATGCTCTTCAATACCTAGGTCTAGGAAAACACAAAGTGTCTTTTTAGGTTCACCTAAGGATCAAAACAAATCAAACCTCTTTCATCCATTTTTCAAAACATCAAATCCATCTCACAAATCATCTTTTGAAAAACCTTGAAATCATCCTTGAAGTGCTAGTCTTTATGACAAAATCAAGCAAACATCAAAATCATTGAGACCAAGTCATTGAAACATTTATCAAAACACCTTTTGACTAGGCATGTGTAGATGCATCCTTTTGCATATACTTAGTCAAAATTATCAAAAATCATCTTGTCTAGCTTAGTGTATGTAGATGAATCCTTCTTCATATACTTAGTGAAACAATCATCTTGTTTGGGTAGGTCTGGGTAGATGCATCCTTCTCCTCACACATATCCAAATCATCATCCTTTGAACAAAACTATCCTTTAGATCATTATAAAACATCTTAGGGTCTTTTTGTTCAAAATAAAAATCCAAATCCAAATCAAGATCAAGGACAAAACCTCAAAACCTCAAAATCTCAAAATCCAAAAGCCTAAAAGCCTAGTATTTCATTAAAGATTTATCAAAAGCCAAAACATCCATAACATCCATCTTTTAAAACATCACCATCATATCATCATCACATTCAATCCTAAAAGCATCCTAAAACTTTCACTTTGGGACTTAAAATAGAGATTAATCCAAGGAATCAAGAGATTCATCTCCCGTATTCTCAGTCCCTGGATTTTTATGGTTCTAACTGGAATCTCAACAATACAAGAAGAGTATGGAAGCCAACAAAGAAACAACCACTTCAAGTGATCTTAGCCAAACCACTCTTGAAATGAATCCCATTGGGGATGGAAATCTCACAATTAGCCTTCCAACATCATCACAAAACCCACAAGAGGAAACCCAAGGGGAGGATCTTACCTTTGGAATGTCTCACGAACAAATAGCTGAAATGCTCCAAAATCCGGACAACCATAGAATCATCAACATCATGATGAGACTCAACCCTTCGTTGTACATGCTTGAACTAGCAAAACAAGGGGCCAAGTTGCCTTCGGATTTTGATGTGACCACTATAGTAGAGACATCTTTTCCACCAATCTCATCCACCATCCCCATTTCATCTACACCCCCATCTCAAAATGTCATGGAAAATATCCCGCAAATCACAACATCATTTGCTCCAACTCAACCCAACGTTAACAAGGGAAACACATTTCTCAATGCTCTTCAATCACATCCCCTTGTTAATAATCAAAGCTTGGACGTAAACACCACATTGGAACAAAACATCCCCCATAATCCATTACAAAAAAATGTTCCTCTCACTTTACATTATGACCCATCATCAACATCTTTTCACAGAGCACCTCAAATCCCCCTCCTCACAAATTCACAAGAGGAGGAAGACATGTTCGGACCAGGGGGCATTTTCAACACCACAACACTCTCACAAGGATTCACCCCCCTTACATTTCCACCTCTCCCACCATCACCATTGTCATCTACATCACTCCTTGGTTTAGGGCTTCCCCCTCTACCGAGCATCAATCAAAACAACATCCCAACCATCAATCAAAACATTTTTCCAAATGCTCAAAACTTATTGTTGACATTACAACAACAAACGACAAACACACAAGAAATGGTAACATCATCAAACACCCCCACAACATTGCAAA
>VDFB02046541.1:0-10284 GCA_007258455.2 Sequoia sempervirens
GGTTCAAATTTAGCCGGTTCCATGCCCAGGGTCCTCAAATTTGTGACCTTCAGTCAATTTGAGTGAGTTCATGTTGGATTGTTGATTTTCAGGTTTTCTGTCGACCTAAGGATTTTCCTGCCCAGTCGGATTTTCCCAATTTTTTCTCCTTCCCTCCATTTTCTCAAAATGTGTTGAAACTTCATAAATTTACAGTTTTCGTGGAAATCCGATTTGGCTAGATTTGTCTGAATTCTCTGCTATGCTTCGTGGAATTTAAGAAGTTGGATAAAATTGATGAATCTAATGATGAATGCTTAAACATATCTTGCTTTAGCTTGATTGATTTTACTGTTGTATGTTGCTTGTGTTCATTTTAATAATCTATTGTTGATATTGGTGCCTCATCGGGAGAATCCTCCTGGTTTAGAATTTTCTGAAATTCCTCCCAAGCTGGTTTTCCTTAATTAACTTGAAATCTTGAACTTCTCAGTGTTGATGCTTAATGGTTAATTTAATGGTTATCATGATTTTAGCTAACACTTGGATGAAAATGTTGTCAACATTTGGATTCTCTCATTGGTGTTTGATGAATGTAGGTTGGGTCTGGCAGAATGATGGTGGTTGGAGAAGCTAAAGGACACAAAGGGATCATTCATCTCTGAAGCAGAAAAAATAAAAAAATGAAGCTGGACAAAAAGAGTAGGATTCCTGAGGGCAAGATGACATCAGTCTGGTTTGAGGTTTCAGTTATGAATATGAACACCCTGCTACAAAGGACTAAGGCTATCATGGGATGCAATAACTGGGCACCAGCTGGATGGTGCAGTGACCTACAGTGCAATCATTAATGAATATCAATCCAACAAGGGAGACTGGGACAATACAATGGGGCAGTTGAAGAATAATATTAATGCTATTAAATGGTGAACTAGGGTTTCGCCTATGCCACTTGTGGATAGCTTGTAGAGGACATTCTTGGTGACAAAGGTTGGAATGGAACAAGGTATGGGCGAAGTGGGGGAAGCATTTAATGCAAAGCTACATTGAAAGTCATGCTTCCTCATTGTTTCGCTTTGCCTCTTCTTCACGCATTTTGGTTCGACTTATGAGGTAGATCCTAGGCCAATCTAGTTGGTGCACATGCATTTAATGCACATTTGACTTTGTTTCAAATTCTTTTGGGGCTGACTTGTTCTGTGACATACTTATTGTAAACCCTAACTGGGCTGACACATCTGACGTGTTTTATAAATATGGCGTTTTGCCTCTTTTGTAAGGGTTAAAAAAAAGGTTAGAAAAACTTAGCGGATTAGTTAGCAAGCTAGGGGATTCAGAGGGTAGAGAAAATCAAGAAGTAGAGTAGGAGTTAGATTTTATTATATTTTGAGCAGTCATTGTAATACAAAAGACTCGAATTGTTGCTATCTTTGGTGATTCAATACAACTGAAGACATTGTGTTCTTTGTGAATTCTTTGTGTTGATCTATCTTGCAGGGTTCTTGCTATTTATCTTTTGTGAATTAGGAGAGTAGAGGCAGAAAGGTAGAGGATGGGATATCGAAAAAGGAAAGTTAGGGTTTTTAAGTAAGTTAGACATTTTTTTGCAATTCAACAAAAGGAGGAGGTGATGTATCTTCCTGATTGTCTTAGCATAGATGGAGATAATTTGAAGACATGAGTTTCTGTACACTGGTGATCTTGCCAGATTTGTAAATGCTGCTTATCTGTTTCATTGACAATAGGAGCAGCCAGACTTAAACCTACTTTATATTATGCTCTAGAATGGTATTCATTTTGGGTTAATCATTTGATTTGAAAAGCTTTCAAGGAATGAAATTTTATCTTATGTTTTGTTTGAATGATGATTTGCAATCTACTGTTAAAGTTTGCATTGTGAATGAATGAAACTCTGTATCAATTATAGGTTAATTTTATTTTGTAGTTCTAGTTTAGGAATTCATTGGAAGGTAACAAGTCTAATTAGTTGAATGAATCAACATTCTTTTTAGTTTGAAAACCTTGATCTATCTTTTTTTTTTTTTAAATCCAGTTAAAGTAGGTTTAGATAGATGTTTGATCTTGCAACAATATAGAAGCTCAAAACCAATAGGCCCCTTGAATATTACAACCATATTGACCACTTCGTGAAACAACAACATTGTGAACCAACATCAAGGACCTTGGGAGGTGATCAGTTTGATTACTGATTGTCTCTTTCAAGAGAGGTGAGATACTTTTACTTTTATCTTACACGTAATGGGTAGATGGCTGGCACCCCTCAAGCGATTACCCGACACAGCCCAGAATCGATGAGTGATCAAAGGGGCGGATCGTGACCCGATTGCCAAGCTTTTCATGGAATTGCTTTAACGCCCGATTGCTTCTTCTTTTTCCAAGGTTAATGCGAGATAGATCCCTCATGATTTATCTTATGCTGATTATGAATCCTTACAGCATATAATTATTTGCTCTTCAATAGCATTTTTAAGTCGATTGAGATTCCCTTTTCTAAGATTACGTGTCCCAGAAACTTGCCTTCAGTTACCCCGAATATGCACTTCTTTGGGTTCAGGGAGATATCAAACTCTCTACACTTTTCAAAGACCTTGCATAGATCAAAGACGTGGTCTCCCCTTTTATTGGAGAACACAGTGAGTTCATCTGTGTATATGATGATGCAATTTCCAATGAGGTCTTTAAAAGCAATGTCCATGGCACGTTGAAATGTAGCACCGGCGTTGATTAATCCAAATGGCATCCTTTTGTATGAAAATGTCACCCACTTTGTAGTAAATGTTGTTTTATGCATATCTTCATACTACACCATAACTTGGTTATATCCTCAGTAGCCATCTAAAAATGACATCATCTGAGATCCATTAACTATTTGTAGTACCTCATCCAGTGATGGCACTAGATAATTGTCTTTTTCAAAGGCTCTATTTAAATTCCATAAATCTACGCATAATTTGATTTCACCATTATTTTTTCTATCTAGAACTAAATTTTCCACCCACGTGGAGTGCCTAACCAGGAAGATAATTTTGGCTAACAGTAGCTTCTGAACTTCTTTCTAGATAATTGGTTCCAACAACGCATTGATTGGGTGTTGGCGCTATCGAAAAGGCCTCACATCTAGCTTGATGGGAATGGTGTGAGTAATAATTTAGGTATCATATGTTTTTAGGTCCTCATAGCTCCAAGAAATCACATCCTAATAGATACGCAAAGCATCTATAACTCATTTCTTCTCTTCTGATGTACACGCTTTTCCAATTAACACTTTCTTAACCTCTTCAGTCGTACCCATATTATGAGTGTCACATTGATTGTCTATTGAATCCTTCTTGGCCTATTGGTCCTAGTCCCTGATTTGATCTAATTCAAATATTTTTTCAAGTCGAACCATACCTCATGGTATTGTGTTGGTTTTGAGGTTGATAACCCCTTCTATGTCTAGTTCAGCCTCTTTAGGCTTTGTCTCATCAATGATTTGAGTCGTGAACACATCAGAACTTGTTATGAAATCAAGGAGTGCTTATCATCATTAAGGAATTGGAAGTTGGTGACATTGTTAGGCACTAAGGGGTAGAGGTGAGCTCTACAGTGAATTTATTCAAGCTAATTAAGAATAGGGGATGAAGGGTACTAGCTCCCTGAGCTAACGCATCGACAATTTGATTCCTATCTCGAGGGATTAGTTGGATATTGAATGCATCTAAGTCCTCTACAAGATCCCACACCCTATGTCTATAATTTTCCAACCTTCTATCATGATAGGAGTATAGTTTCCTAACTTGTTTCACTACCAACTCTGAATCACCAAACACTTGTAGCATTTTCACTTTCTTTCTTAATGCCATCAAAATTCCATGAACTAATGCTTCGTATTCTACTACATTATTGGTACAATAAAATTGAAGTCTATGGGCAGCAAAATACATCTTACCCATAGGGCTAATGGGCTTGAAGTCGAATCTTTCTAATTGCTTGGACTTAGATTGATCAAAATGTAGCGTCCAGAACTTGGAAGACTCTTTGACATTGGAGCTGGTTGAATGTGTTTCCTTTCTTAGTGGCATATCCCCCTCTGTATCATTAGGTGGAAGCATAGGTTTTCACTGGTCTTGACTCTGTTTTTCTTCCTAAGGGTTCCCTTTAGGAATAACGTACCCCACTACATGATCCACTACTATTTGGCGTAGGCAGCATTCAAACTCAGAATGAGTGGCATTATGGACCCTACACCAATTGGGTAGGAGTAGCTCCTAGAAGTCCATTCATGCTCCTAGAATTAGTTGATCTCATACACATTTTTTGCATAAATTCTTGGAATCCATCCAACAATACAAGATTACCATCTTCATTAGATTCTTCATCCTCATATTTGACTAGCACCTATGTACTATCAAGGACGTGGGTTAAGTTGGTAGGGGCACTGCATACTATCAACAAGACCTCCTTGGCTACTTCCTCTTCTTGGAACTCTTCTTTATCCTGATAAGACACGGGACAATAATTTCCCAACTCCATTTCTATGAACAACACCTCATTTGTTTTTTTATATTATGTGATCCTAAAATTCATTCAAGGTTCTCTTTCAATGTGGATCTGGTTTGGCAGTCCTTTCCATGGCAACCAAAGATGGGAATATTCTATTGTAGCATAGCCATTCAAAGCATGAGTGGAGTCTTGTCCTAGTATAATGTTGTATATATCATGGATGTATGCAACTTGGATGTCAATAAACTATTGCACCCTTAGGTCAGCAGTGATCTGCATTGATTTCTATTCATCTCTCCAGCTATGATCACTTTAGTCTTATCCAATTGAGTCACTTTCCATCAGGAGGGAGTTGGAGTTATCCCCAGTGCTTGGCACACTCCAAATCGCATGACATTAGTTGAATCCCCTGAATCTAATAGGCGGTTATGTAGATTCTTGTCAAATATTCAAATAGTCATTAAGAAGGGAGGGATCTCCATCTTCCCTTGGAATAGCCTTACTAAGACATCGGCTTGAGCTACCTGAGCCTTGTCTATGTCATTGCATTTGTCATTGGTTGGCACTTGATTTGAATCTTTGGTAGGAGCTTTATCTACTAGTTGATTTTAACTGGCTTATTGATTTGGGGGCAGATTGGGTTTCTTTCCCATGATTTCTCTAATTACAGGTTCACTACCAGGAGTGTTGAAAGAAACCCTCTTGGTAGGTACCTCTTGGGTAGGCTTTAACAAGGTGGATCCATTTAGCAACCTAAAAATGGCATTTCAGACAGCAGGTACCTTTAATTGCTCAAAGGCTAACAAACCAACTTTGACCTTCTTCAATTCCTCAGCTACATACTCTCCCATTTGTTCAACGTCTGCTTTAGAAACTTTTATTTGGGAAAAGCTAGTGGGTTGATCCTAAACTTGATTTGGGTGCCTATTTCTATTAAAGTATTGAGTAGGCACATGGGGGTAAGTTGGATTATTGTTGGCATTGGGGTTGGGCGGAGTATTGAAGATATTGGGAGGATTAGAAGTTGTGAAAGGTCCTCTAACTTGTCTATTTCTTAGGTTATATGGGGTTGCCCTTTCATGGAACATATGGATTTCATCCTCATAAGTTTCTTCCTCATCTATTGGGCCATTATCTACTGAATCAGAGAGCTAAGATAAAGTATCATTGTTACTTACCTCTTTCACTTTTTCGCTTTTGGGGAAAGTCTCCTTTTGAGGTGAGTTGCTTTCACCTTTTCGGAAAGGAGTCTAGTTCACCACTAGCACTGAAGAATCATATGGCTCTAAAGGAACTAAGTTTCTGAAACCCAAACCATCAACTACATTCTGGACTTCCACTTGGAAAATTTTTGCTGCAGTTTAAAACTCTAGGCAATGCAACTCAAAATGCCTATTTGTCTTGTGGCTCCTGCACCATCTAGATAGGGAAAACTTGGCTAAATAAATACTTCTTGTATGTTTTTCAACACTACCTAGTTGATCAAGAGGTGTGGGGACACCTCTATTATTCATCCTTGTGTTCCACGTTCGATTTTTCCTTTATGAAGGTCTTTGCTCAAAGTTTTGGCTTGAATTATGTCCTCTTTCATAATTTTTCCTAGAATAAGCACCTAAATCATGGTTATCTCAGTTGAGATTAGCTTGAATGCTCCTTTGAGAAGCCTACAATTGGTTGTTTTGGTTCTTCAAGTGTGTCACCTTAGTGGATATATTCTTTACCATTTCAGTCAATTCATTGATTTAATCCTTCTCTATGTTGTTTTGTTGTGGTACTGAGTTATGAAGGAAGATAGGTTGCATCATGGGTTGGTTCTACTATGTAGACAAGAATTTGGGGCCTTGTAAATATGAAGGCACTTGAGGTTGTTGAGTGTATGTCTGTTGTTGCTGAGGTTGTAAGTAATGAGGCACTAGAGGTGTCTGATTGAGTGGCTACCCTAGATGAGGGACTATTGGCAGCTAAGGGACTTGGTTTAGCATGGGTGTCTGATTCACCAAAGCATGATTAAGTCTTTGGATTTGAGTTGGATGAGTAGCTAGTCCTAATGATGGAAACAAACTCACAATGTGCTTCTCCAAGTTCGTGCTTGTTGTTATTGCTTCTGCATATGCATCCACCAACCTGGCAAGCAGCGGGCGCATCCTTTTCACCAATACAGATGTGATATTATCCAAGGTTGCGTAATAGACCATCCTAGCTGAGGAATCATCAACCACATAGGGCGGTTGCAACTTCATGTAAGCTCTGTGGAACTGGTCATTGAAGGAGCTAATGGGCTCATTGCCTTCCCTTCAGATGAACTTGAACTGTTGGTATAACTCAAAAAGGTTGACAAGAAATTTGAACTTCTATAGAAACGTATCTTTCAATTGATCCCAAGTGGTGTTGTCTCCAGTTGGCAGATGGATGTACCAATAAAAGGCCTCTTCCCCTAGTGAGTATGGAAAGAGCCTACAAGCCACATCTTCATGTTTTATTTGAATATCCTTCAAGGCCATATAGAAAATCTTATTTTTCTCTTCTGTTATCCTCTACAGATCCCAAGGATGGAACTTAGTACAAAAGTCTTCTAAATCCTTTGGCATGTCATGATAATCATTGAAGGAAAATGGGGATAGATTATTACCTAGTCAATCCATTGTGGGAAGTGGAGGTTGCATTTGTTCTGTTATAGTGACTTGAGGTTGTAAAGGAGTAGCAGTTGGGACAACACCTTGGGAATGGAGTGTTGGGGTTGGGACAACACCTTGGTTGTGGGACGTGGGAGATGGAAAGGTGATTTGGAATGGATGGGTGGAAGGAAGTGTTGTCGAGGGTGAAGGGGAGAGGTGAGATGGATGGATGGAAGGAGATGGAGGTGATGGATGGTGGATGGAAGGGGTTGAAGTAGATGCTTCCCCTTTTTGGCTCTCTTAGCCTAGGTAGGGGTCTTGAATTCTTAGAATTCCTCTTTATTTAGTGTAGATCAAAGCACTTTGTGAAACCTTTGAGGGGAGAAGGAACCAATTTTATCTAGCTTAACTAACAGGCCATCCTTCTAGCACTAGTTCTGTTGATGGGTGTTTTTTACACCTTCTCAACACAGAAACTACACAAGTGCAATTCCTCTCTTGAAAGGTAATTTCTGCAACTAATTTTTTAAAAATCACCCCAAGGTCTCTCGAGTGTCAGGTCATGACTTGCAAAAAAAATTCAATTGACTGATGTGATTTGCGGGCGGGTGCATGGAGATGGGTAGCAAATTTGTGGCCACCTTTTAAAAAAAGTTTTGAAAAGTCATAATGCAAGCGCATTATGGCTTGGTGTGTTGAGCCCGAGGCTTGGCCACAACAAGCCCATAACGTGAGCATGTTATAATATGCTCGCATTATGACAAGTTAAAAGAAAAAAGAAAAGTGAAACACATTCATTCTTGCATTTCGACCATTTTTTTGTTGTGCCCACAGCCAAAACCCCCATTTTTTGTGCTCACATTCTAGGAGGAGGTATTCAACAAAAATATTCATCAACAGTTGCTATTTCATTGCAAGGATGGTGCCACGACGATGAGGAGGTGTGAGAGGTAAGGATTGTTTGCTTTTTGTTTTGAATTTGTTAGTTTTAGGTTGTATTTAATATTTATTTTTTTGAATTTTTAGGAAATGAAAATCAACCTACAAACCCTCAAAATCCTCAACAAGCAAAGCAACAAGATCCTCAACAACAAAAACCTCCTCCACCAATCCCTCAACACCCTCCTGACACTCAACAAAATTTAATGAGTGAAATTGAGAACAAAAAACAACTTCAGGATTTAATCAATAGGTTGAGTGATCCAAATGGTTCAATCCACCCAGAAAGAATGACCCACAACAAGTTCATTGAAAGATAATGTTAAAAAATGTAGATTCAATTAGCAAAAACAAATAATTAGATGGCAAGATGGGAGGCGGTGGCTAGGGCTTATTACATAGATAAACTATCATATAGAGATGTAAAGGATTTAAAAATCGCAAAAGGTGATTTGTGCGCATTATTCACTGACCCATGCACAAATCAAAATCTTACCCTCAATGCAAAGAGGTTTCCTATTCATTGGTGCCACCACCAATAGATTAGGAACTATTTTATGATAGGTGGTACATGGTCTTTGATTACCCATCGTGCAACAATTGTGAAGTCCAGCAATATTTTCTTAGGAAACTATACAGTGAGTTCATATTGAACAAAATCCCAAATTATTTTGATATGGGGACTTCTGGGGAGAGGTGGAGTGATTAGGCTCGAGGGAAAGAAGACCCGGTGTCTGAGTTGGATCCTACATAGCAAGGGAGATGAGCTCTGTGGAAGCTGCCTCATGAGCACGTTATGCCTTTCATCATGAAGGAGAGTGTTGATCTTAGAGACATTGCAAGCGATCAACACTTTGACCCAAAGTGTCATCCATCATACTAGCCCTATTCTATAGCACCATCCAGGGGAGTCTTCAAGTGGTGGCCTTCAAACCCATGTGTGTCAATCTTGTAGGGCGACTTGTTCATATGACCCCACTGACACTCAAGAGGCTACTACGTAGGATCCATCTGCAGCTATGGAGATGGATAAGTTAGCTGACATTTTGCATGAGGAATATGGCATTGATACTCAAGTAAAATTTAGCATGTTCATTGAATTTAATTTATTAAATTTTGATTTTGAAATGCAAGATTAAGTAATTTACTTTTATGATTTTAATAAAATTGTAGGGTCACAATGTTGAGATTGGATACACCAGCCCTCCACCTACTTATTTCTATAGTACACCTATTGGTGGGGTATGTAACTAGTAAGCAATTATAAATTTATTACATGTTAATAGTATTTTTTTACCAATGGTATTTTAAAATGCGATTTTGGATGTTGAACAGGCTAATATTGGAGGTTTCGAGGGAACACCTCCCAGTGCCAATGGATTTACTCAAACCTACACATAGGTAATAGAATAAAGAGTTTAACTAATGAATTGTATTTAATATATTTGTGTAGTTTATATTCATATTGTTGATTACGTTACGTTGCACATCATTCAAACTCAAAGCATTACTTCACATTCCATAACTAATAGCTAGATGTTGATAGATGACAAAATTTCAACTACAATATAGTTGTTTAGAAAGTCAGCATAAGTAGTGATGCAATTACTTCACATAGCATAAGTAATAAGTCTAGGAGCAGCTTCCAATTGCATTTTCTTGTCATGGCATTCTATGAGACCACTTTTTATTGCCCAAAATATTTTCAAATAGTTCAATGCCTTGTTGATGCTATGGATGCTTGGAAGGAATATATCAAAGAATAATAGTAAGAAATAGCATAGACAAGACAATTAGTTTTTTGAAAAAATGCTTCAAAGAGATGCGATCTCATGGTGATGTCCCATCACCATGAGACCCAATTTCTTTGAGGTACTTTTTCAAACAGTTCACTGCCTTTTCTATGCTACCACATTTTCCATACATGTCTACCAAAGCATTTTATCAAACAGTTCATTTCCTCACTACTATGGCTAAAAGCTTAAAAAAGGTGCTTTCCAACAAACTATGGATGCCTAGAAAACATCTATCAAAGCATAATAGTAAGCAATAGCATAGACATGGCAATTAGTAGTTTGAAAAAATGCCTCGAATAAATGCAGTCTCATGGTGATGGAATACCATTCCATCACCATGAGACCACATTTCTCCAAGGAATTTCTTCAAACAGCTCACCACCTTTTCTATGATACCACATTTTCCATACATGTGTACCAAAGCAATTTATCAAACTACTCACTTCCTT
>VDFB02046542.1:0-26496 GCA_007258455.2 Sequoia sempervirens
GTTTTGATTATCAATTTATTGGATACTTCTTACTACATTATCATAGGAATAATTGACTTGGTTATAAGTTTTGTTTTACATGAAACATTTCCCTTTCCATGGTTTAAGATTGGATCCTTATCTATTCCTAGATCATTATTTTTAGACGTTCCAAGACACGTTGATCAATGCTAATATCTCCTTGGTCAATGAGATCTTGTATGAGGTTTTTAAGTTTCATTCAATTTGTTGTTTTATGACCTTTAGTCCTATAGTATTCATAATAATCATTACCATTATACCACGAGAATTTCAATTATGGTTCATCATAATATCTAAGTTCTAGAAGTGTGTTGAGATTTGATTGTATTAATTTTTTCAAGACTATTTCAATCAACTCCCCCAAGGGAGTCTATTTTTGTCTAGTGTTATTATTAGGTCTTGGTGGTCCCTTGGCAGATTTGTATTTTGGTTGCTCTATTGATTCATTGATGGGGGTTTATATATTTTGGATAAATTTTATATCTACTACCCTATCATTAGTGACATTCTTGTTTTTATCCTAGAGGAGAAGTTGGTCATTAGAATTATATGTATGATCCCTATTGTCTTTATAGATTTTGACAAGGCCTTTAACGATAAGAACCTTCTCGATAGTGAGTCCCTTTTCTATGATCTCTTTGAAAGTATTAGCACATTGCATTGTTAAATGGTTGCTAATTTCCATGTTTAGGTTTTGGACAAAAATGTCTATAAGTTTCTTTTAAAGGATGGACCTGATGGAACCCCTAAAAAAATCATGATTCCATTCCCGACTTTGCCAATTTCAGTTAGTTTCAAGCGTTTGGATTTAGGGTTTTTTTCATTCATATTGCCTGGGGATTTTGTCGTCAAAATATCACCCAAGAAACCCTTAGGGTGAAGCCCTTGTTAAGGCTCTAATTCATCGTTGACTTCTTATCACCTGTTTCCTGTTGTTTTAAAACATCTCGAGTCATTAACACCCGTGGGGTAAGTGGTCCCTCGCCATAGGTCTAACATTCTTATATTTTATAAGGTTGATTGGTTGACCTTATTTGGCCTTACATCCTTTGAAATAATATGTTCCTAGTCTGTTGAGGCCTTTTATACGTCCTCCTAGATGGTCCCCATCTTAAAACAACTTGCGGGCATGTGCTAAATTGTTTTCTTGATTTGTGAATATGAAGAACTTGGTTGCATCCTACATTTCTATATCCAACAAACAAATGTAGATGTGACAATGGCATTTGCAGCATGAGGTACAGAAGTAGTAATACAGAAATGGGTTAAGCAGATCAGGAATAATAGAAGCTACTTGCTGCCACATGAATATATATACAAGTTTGACGCCTACTTAATATTTTGATTAAGCGTGAATTTCGCCTGCGTACTTGACTCGAGTTATGGCTATATTTAATTAATGTTACCGGATTTTTCATCCTGAGGCTCAATCGGGATATGGAAGCTACCTACATTTCCAAAATGGGTACATTTTAAACTATTCTATATTGATCAATTACAAATGAAACTTTACACAAGGTGCAAAGGAATGCAAAGTATTAAATTCATACAAAATTAGATGTGACATAAAATGTTTTTATAATCTTTCTAAAAGCGTGTCATGAATGTAATAAGATACATGTATCTCACACTTAATTTGTGGGCCCGACACTCCTTGATACAAATAAAAAAAAATTAATACATGGAATAAATAAAGGGAAGTAAATGCACATGGAGAGTGACCGGTCATTTACTGAATGGCTTGGTTAATGTTAATCTTGCTTTGATGTTGTCCTCGTTGCTTGTCCTTCCCTAATTTCCATCGTCTGTTCCTGCAGTAGTCAAGCAATGTATTAGAGTTGTACTCTAAGCAATGAAGGGTCATAACCATACATGATCATTTATATCATCTACCTATGCATGTATTAACTCATCTCCATGTGTATTAAAAAATCTATGAATGCCTTAGGTGTCTAGGAAAACCATTTGGTCAACATACACACAAAAGACAATCATTTTTTTCTAACTTGTTTGTTCCATGTGCAACTACAGGTGCAATTATTTCCAGATCAAGTGAGTGGAGATAAATGTGGTTCCCACAAGGGTTGAGCCCAACTCATATGCACAATATTTTAGGTACTTGGTGCATTCAAACAGATTGCCATGTCAGGGATCTTATTAACAACAACTTTTGAGATGTAAATTGAAAGTACAATATATAGTGACAGTCATTTAAAGAGGCACATGAGTTATTCAAAGTAATCAATGTCTCCAAGATACTTTCAACATATAGGGACAGTCAATGCAAAAGTTTTAAATCAACTATCATTTCAAAAGCTACAATTTACATAAGGAGTTTATTGCATTTGATATTAATAATTTTATTTTGTTTTTTGTTCAGAGGTCACTCTACATAAGACAAACATGCCGATTTGACTCATTTTCTACAAAGATGATACACATTGTTGTAGAATTAATAATTTGAAGTAAATTGTTAATCCTCATCAAACACAGCTTTATTCAAAAGCATAAAGAGCTGAGCAAGAACAATTTACTATATATCAACAAAAGGATGTGAACAAAATGAAAGCTTCAGAGAATGTCATTTTAGGAGATACCATCTGTTTGAGTTTCAAAAACAACAATATTATTTATTGTGCAAATTCAGAATGAGGAAAATACCACAAAACATTGTATATTATGAGTAAAACAAAATGCAGTCATGGTTTTGATCTAAAAGGAAACAATACAAAATGACAGTTACATTCACATATTGTTTCCAAGATTAGGAATAGAAAAGGATGGCAAGCAATGCAAAATTCTGTGATAAAGTGAAATAGTGTTGTTTCTTTTCCTTTCAAGAAAATGGAAGGCTGGATATTTCAGAAACAAACCTTGAAGGTTTTTTTACAAAAGCAGAAAAACCTAGCTCAAGATAAATATGAAAATGATTATGACCCGAGGAAAAAAAGTAATATGTGGAATTATTAATAAAACTAATGCATTTTCTTTGACCATCGACTTTGTTTCCGGATATAGAGAGATATTCATCAATAAGGCAATGAGAGATCCTTTTGAACTTGTAGCATGTGGTTTGGTTGAAACACAAAGCTATAATATAGAGTCAGATATCAACAGAAATATTCCAGATAAAGAAAGGTTCTCAATTGCTTCATTATCTACTGAATGACATTGATTCCTTGAAAAAAGAGAGACAACCATGGAGTAGTAAAATACAAAGGAAGCAGCAGTTTTATAGCATTTGAAATCAAATCAAAGAGTAAGTAGCCTATTTATGCAAACTTAGGCATGATATTCATGAAATCTCAAAATAAATGTTCAAAAATGACCTATAGCCACAACCATTTTGGGTTTTGTACCCAATAAAATGCATAAAAGATTTAGAACCATTTATGGTCATATCCACAGAAGAAATCCCTAAACAAAACGGGGCCCATTAGCCATTAAGTCTGGTTAGGCAACAAAGATCAATAAAAATGTATCCGAAGCTAAAAAAGCGAGCTCAAAGCATTCTATTCTTGAAATTTTGTATGATGAAAATGAAGCAAGAGCCATATTTTGTATATAACTTTCTGGTCGGTTGAAGAAATTTGCAGGGTATCTTTCCAACTTATAAGATAAAATAAGGAAAGACATAAGAAAATACTCATGATTACAACATAAATAGCTTGAAAATCTCTTTTGAAATGAGGGAAAAATGTCAGATTTATACCAAAAATGACTTACCATGCGTTTCTATCAGGGAATCTTCAAAAAATATAAAAAAATAGCAGCAGATTTACAACTCCCAAATTCTCCAAAAGCTTCATGTCATGACCTTAACTTCTTCAAAAGTTTCCTCAAAACTTAAAAGAAATGCAAATATTCTTTTTACTTTTGCATTGGGTTGAGAAACCTAATATGATGCGATGTAAGCATTTTGCTTTAAGTTTTTTTTTAAATGGTTTGAAGTCATTTTGTTTCCAAGTAAAATCCCTTTTATTATATCTTTGGCCGATATGTAAAGATTAAAATATTTTATTTTCATTTTACCTTATATTGTAAATGCTTTAAAATAAATGATATTTTATGAATCATTTAATTTAAACATCATCTCTTAAATGCAAAAATAAAAGCATATATGATAAAGAAATAAGTTATGAGTGACCATCATGTTTATGCTCCAAATGTGGAGATTGTTTCAATTTGTGAAACATTGGAAGAGTATATAGGGTTAGTTGATGCATTTTGTGAACACTTGGAGCAAACATAGGCATGTTATTCCAGTTTTGAGACACAAGGAGAGCATCTAGGGGCTGATTTATTGAACTTTTATCTTGGACTTGGTCAAACTTGACCTTTTCACACATATTGAAGCCTTTTAGAGTGAATATTGTTGCTATAATTTTGGATTTTTGAAGCCATCCGAGTTCATGAAGCTTCTAGAGCCTCTTTTGGTGGAGCTACTTAGAATTGATCATATATTATCATTTGTAACTCATTATGGAGTAGTTCTTACTAGGCAATTTCTGAAGATAGTGATTTCTTTTGCAAATCCTTTCTCAGATTTGAGCTTGTTATGTAACTCAGTCCTTGATACTGAAATTCAATGAGAAAGCCTTGGATGTTGTTGATACAAAGTTTTTTCCTTCTTGTACAATGCATTATTGTGTGTCCTACATGATTGATCAGGTTATTTGTGAGGAATTCCTCATCTCCTTTTAGCTTTGCTTCATGATTTTGATACCTTTATGCATAGGTGTGTTAATTCAGGTTATAGATGGTGCCACAAAAAATGCAAAGAATGGCTTCTAGCTATTAGATAACTCTCCTCCTTGAAGTGAGATTTCAAATCCTTCTGTGAAATATTTATGTAGAGAACATACAGTAATAAGTAGTGTGGATTTATGCTATCATTTTCAATTAAGTGCTCAAGTTTTGAGTTTCTTTCAAGTCCTCTTTTAAAGTTAGGTGTATCACCAAGTCTCGATCACTATTTCCCCTTGTCACTCATCGCAAGTGGCTTTTCAAATGTGATTTCAAATGGGTGATGAGCAGTGGGTTATGTTTCTTTGGTTTTTCTCATCGCAAATGGCTTTCTGAAAATAAACTTGCATCAACAACTAGCGATGGGCAACATTTCTCTTGTTTTGCACATCACAAATAGGTTGTGGGTTTGAAGTTTCATATTAGCGATGCACGATTTGTGGGTTGTTGTTGTTGTCGTTGGCTTCTTTCATATCGCTAATTGCTCATGAATTTCATGATGATAATTAACAATGTGTGATGGACCCTAGTGCTTGTTGTATCTTCTCTTATCACTCATTATGGATTTTCTCTGAGTTATGAGTTTCAAGTGGGTGATGAGCGATGACCTCAGGGCCCTTTTATTTTTGTTCCATTGCTCATCATGGATGGTTGTGCGATTATTTTTTTCAAATCGGCGACGAGCAATGAAATACTTTGTTTAGGGTTTTCTTTCATTGATCTGAAGTGTTCTCATGAGCAACATCTCCAATGCCTTAGATTTTCACACAGGTGCACATGTCACAATATGGTTTCATCATTGCTTTCAAGATGTCACTGATATGGTCTATATTTTCAAATATGAATCAATGACACACAATGTGAGGAAGATATTTCCAAAATGAACAGTGATCCAAAGGTTTAAATTTCATCGCATCGATGCTCTTGTCGCTGATTGAACCTTAGAGAGGCATTGTAAATCTATGACGCGTGATGGAAGGTTTTAGGGAATATTCTCTCTGAATGTCAGCTCTGTGTACTTCTTCAATATAAAAGAAATGGCACAGATGGAGCTGGCGATGCATGTTAATTATCAAATCGTAGGTGACTAATGAAGATTAAGGGAAGATGTGGCAAATTTTGAGGTGGTATCGTCATTTTTTAGGAACAAGTTGTAAAAGGCTAGAAATGGTGTTCTATGTTGCCATTGATGAAGTTTGTAATCCTCAGAGATCGACGGTCTAGATTCAAAGCTGAGCTAGTAATCTATCAACTTGTTCACATAAGGATTTGCTCAATCATTGATTGCTACATGCTCCAAATCATCTATTTAATGTAGATTGCTTAATGGTTGAGCTCACCATTTTCAGTTTGCAGAGAATGTGAAGTGTGGGTCATTGAAGGAGTGTGTGAGTGTCGAGCTTTCAGTTGTAGAGACATTGATGTTTTTATCTCGGGTGAGTTGGTTTTTCATATGAGCTCTTTTTAATTCATGCTCTAGTTTGTCTAGGAGTTTTATGTTTCCGGAGCTTGTTGAAATTGTCTGGGTTTGTGGGTGTGCTTTCCTACAATTTTAATTTAGGACTTAAAGGTGGCTAGTCTTCACTCAATTTAGTTTTAGTTTATCTTCTACCTTGTGTTTTGCAAAATGGGTTAGTTAGACGAGTCAATTCAGCCAAATAGGAGGTCTAGATGACTTAGTGTGTTTGAGTTTCATGAGGATAGAACTATGGCTGAGCAAGAAGCCCCTACGACTTCTGTTGCTCCAAAGGGTAAAAAGAAGGCCCATGGTCAAAGGAAGAAAACTATTGTCCAAAGTACCTACAACTTAAGGAGTAGGACCATTTCATAAGAATTGGTGAAGTTTAAGGGCAAGGAGCTAGCTGAGCCTGAGAGGAAGACCAAGAAAAGAAATAAGAATCACAAGGCCTACCTAGGAAAACATAATTCTCCCATCGTGCTCTCTGATAGCCCTTCAAACGGTGGAGGTGACACTGACTCGGGATACAACCATTACCTTCTCTCTCTGGTGTTGTATGATGACTTTGATGAGTATTTAGTGATGGTTCCTTTGGTTGCATCACGAACAAGGAGTGGTCGAGCTTACTCTAATGCTGACGAATCAGAGTAGCGTCTCCTCCCTGTTTTTGTTTTCAATGACACCATTACTGCTGCATCAAGGTTATTCTCTTCAACATGTCTGTGGTTTTTTTCTTTTACTCTTCCATCCTTATGTGGAAATCTTCTAGCTAGTATAATGAAGACATTTTTGCTCAACGTGGTTGTTGCAACAATGACTAACAGTACCCTGTGGTGATTTGGTTACCTTCCATCGATAACTCATGATGAATTTTGTCTTTTTCTTTCCCCTGCTATGTCAATGATGGCATATAACCGTATGGGGGAATCTCTCGAATGAAGGTGAAATTCATTTTGAAATGAAATGTGAAATGTAATCATAATTCAATTGGATGCTTGTTGCTCCCTTGTTCTATAAAGGGGATTTCAAGGCTGATTACGAGAGGGGGTTCAAGTTTTTTTGTCTCGTAAGGGTCTAGGTGAAAAGGCTAAGCTCAAAAAGGAGCATAAATGTAAATAGATAGATCAATGAATATACCAGGAACAATTTTAGGGTATAAGTCATGATGTAATGATCTTAAATGGTTTTACAGTAAAAGTAATAAAAAATATCTGTTCTCCTATGTAATTTCCTTCCAGATTATGAATGAAATTATTAATGATAGTTTCATTTGTCTTCTGTTGTTTAAACTGAATGAATTATTTTATTTATGCTTCAATTCAAAGGATTGATTTAATGCTAAAGTAAAGTCATGGGTTTGTGAGGAGAGGATATAAGATTTGGTAAGGAACTATGTTTTAAACACAGTGTTTTGAATGCTACAAAGTAGTATATCAATTGTCCATTGATTAATGGGTTGATTTGTTAGTGTATTACTGGTTAATTACATATGTGACTCCATTATCCCATGGACAAGGCATTGGTCCTTTCATCAGCTTATCTAAAAGTAAGTTGAGTTAGTAACGCACCTAGCTAGAGGCTTAAAATGAGAATAAAATCATAAAAACTTTCAATTATAATGTCTCATCCTGAAATGTTACTTTATTCCTTGCAATGGAAAATAGTTTATTAAAAGGTCAGCCAAACCTTTGATGAATGTTGCCCATCTACACTTTGAAGGAATTCATCTATGTATAGAAATGCTCTTGTTAAAATGAATATCACGTGAGCATGTTTAAGGATCACCCTCCTGGGTCTCATAGAACTTGAAGTGAAGAAGTAAAGGCCTTAAAATCCTTACTTGTGTGTTGGCCAATCCTCACCCTTACTAGTAATTGAATTCTAGCAGATTCATAGGTGAGGGATGAGATCAAGTTTGGTTCATAGAAAATAACCAACAAAAATGGCAACTCCGCTTGGGAAGATTTGAGAAAACTCTAATAGAAAATCATTCTGCCATAAAGAGTCAAAGTATTTGTTAGAAAATTATATTGTCGAGCTTGGCTTTATGTCAATAAGTCAATCCTATAGGATATTGAAGGAGTTTGTTGTGCGTCCTTTACAAATTTGCACATACTGTCAAGATTTGTCACAATTTCATGAATATTGGTAGAAATTCCCGCTAGAAGTGGGTGGTGACTCTGAAAGCTCTCTATACTAGTGTAAATTGCTTTGAGAGATTCTAGTAAAATGGAATGAAAAGTTGCTTGAAACCAAATAATAGAGTGCAAAGGACCTGCGTGTGACTCTGCTGATTAAGGAGGTTTGAAGTGAAATTTATTGGTGAAAGAAACTTCATATTGTGGAAGTTTGTTCCTCTATAAAGGAGGTGGCGACTCTATGCATAAGAACTTGAGGAAAACGTGAAGGTTCTAGATCTACAAGGTTTTCCAGTTGGGAGCACAATTCGGGAATGGTTACAATATATCCAAGTATTTTTCCCCTGCCTTGGGTTTCAAGGAGAATTAAATTTATGAGAAATTCATGTAGAAATGGTTTGGTGAAAATTTTGTTTCCCTATTATGTGAATTAAGCACAAATAAAGGGAATAATAATTATTTTCCATACTCCTTAGGTGAAATGTGTAATATCTAAGTTGGGTTAAAGAAGTATGCTTACTCTTGAACTATGTCTCTTAGAATGTTTTAAAAGCATGGATATGTTTGAGCTTTAAAATTATGATTAAAATTAAGGAATGAGGTAGTAGATTATCGACTGTGAAGTTGATTTTTGAAGATTGAGTAAAGGTACAAGAGAAATGTATCACTCCCCTATATCTCCTTGTGGAACATCAAGTAAAAACATGCAAGGCATACAACCCTTATCATGCCATCATAAGTTCTCTATTGAGAGATATAAGCTATTAAGTTTTAATGGTATTCAAGGTTTTCCTAATAGGATTCCCAATGATATTAGGAAACATTTGCCTAAATTTACAGGGAAAAGTGATGAGTCAACTTCTAAACACCTAAGTGCATTCATAGATTTGATGGGTGACTTTGAGATAGATCATGAGGATGTTGTCATGAAGCTCTTTGCTCAATATTTAAAAGAAAATGCTAGAGTCTGGTTCTCATATTTTCCAGTATATTTTGTAGCTTCGTGGGATGATTTTATGGTAGCATTTGTGGAACGATTTGGTGAAAGGGTTAGTCCTAGTGAGATAAGAAAAAGACTTATGGAAATCGAAAAGGATAAATATGAGATGGTTCATGCTTTTAACTTGAGATTCATACAAGCAATAAGAGGTATTCCCGAACACCGAAGGCCTAGTGATGCAGAGTGTTTAATTGTATATCTAGGTGCATTTGATAATGATATGAGTTATTTGATAAGGGATAAGGAACCCAAAAAATTACATTAGGATTGTCGCATTGCTATGGATATTGAGAATATTATGAAATATTCAATGATGAGAGGTTATATGGCTGCAAGTGTTTGTTGTCTTGATGCATGTCATATAGATGGCATAGATGAGGATGAGAAGGATGATCAGAGTAATGATTCTCTCAATACCTTATCTGGTTCACCATCCCAATATATTAATCATGAACAGATCCATGGTGAGCTACAACAAAGTCTAAGTGATAAAGATTAGGTATTGTTCAGACTATCTAGTATGAAGAGACATGAAGGGGAATTACCCTATGAGTTGACAACAAGGTTCTTGGATTCCTTGTTGGAGATCCGTAAAAGGTTACAACCTGAAGATTCAATTTGTATTGACCTATTTTGTGACATCTATGAGCCAGGGCTTAGTACTTTGCCTAAGGAATTAAAACCCTAGAATTTTGATCAAATAATTGGTTGGATCAAGATTGTAAAGGAGGCTAAATGTGAATTTATGCCAAAAATGATGTCCCAGGATGATAGGGGTGCTCCTCCTTTTGTTATTAATCAAGGGTTTATTCAAGAAATGGATAAAGAAGTTTCAAAAGAAGAATATCTATCTAGTACCATAGATATGATATTGATGTACTTGCAAGTATTGCTAATGTACCTTTAGAGGTGGGTGACCAAGATAGTGAACATGAAAATATTGATTTCTCTCATAAGAAATATGAATCTTTTTATGAGATTGACTTGAAGACATCCTTCTTGTCTGAAGAGTTTAGTTGTACTAGTACTCACGAGGTTGTGCCTTCGCCATTGGATGAACAAACATCATGTGATGGATTCTTGAAATGCAATCCAGTTGTATCCAAATTGAAATGCCTTGGAGATGTGGTGGACAATGAATTTAAAGATAAGAATGTTTGTATTCAGGGTCTTGAGCCTGAGGTTTATGTTAAAAATGATGGGATTGGTGATGTTAGTCAACAAGGCCCTGTTTCTGAATGCTTGTATAAAATAGAAATGGAATGTACAAGTTTCATGACAGAGATGGACATGATAGTTTTCAACAAATAATTTGTTAAGGGGACTTGTTTGGCTGAAAATGAGAAATGTTTAAATTGCAGGAAATATTGCATATGTGAGCAAGAAAACCTATCAATTGATGGTGCACTTGGACATCCTACTATTGGTCACATCAATCTTGAGTTACTGGACTCATCCTTTGAGACATTTTGTTTCAATTTGAGTAATGATTTGAAAAGAGAATGGGAGTGTGTTGATGATCTTGAAACAAGAGTATTTTTTAATGCCTAGGAAGGTGTGGATAGTGCCTTTTGTAGGAATAACCCTATTGAGAACAAAGATGCTATGGGGATTGCTGAATCAATTTCCCGAGGAGGTGAAGAATATGGTAGCACAACTAGTATATATTGCTCTGATGAATATGAGCACCAATTTGAATAGAAGCCTGTGTATGAACATTTTTTGTTCGTTACACAAAGTGAATGTGTGCTTAATGTGGGACAAAAACTAGATGATAATGACCCTGGAATTCTAGATGTAAAATTGTAGTATCACTGCAAAAGGTTAGATCATATGTCCTTGAATGGGAGCCCTAGAAGGAATGTGTATGAGGGTTTCCAATTTAGTGAGAAAAATAAATTTGATATCATCTTGTATGATGATAATGATCAAGTGGATTATGAATGTATTTTTTCCCTATTCAGTTAGATGAACATTTGCTGAAACATGATTATAAACTGAGTCAGATGGAAGGTTACATTGATCATGTATTTCAGTTAATGATCGGTTACAGTTCATAGAGGGATATTAATGAAAGAGATGATTATAAGTTCAAACACATGTCTATAATGGTTGAGTGTAGTGGCTGCAACATGACCAACTGGTGGGTAGTTCATGATAGTGTTTTTAACCTTGGCATGGTGCAAACAGTGGAAAACATTGTTTTTGACAGAGGTAAGCATTAGTTTCAAGGTTGGGAGGCTTGGGGCCACCAAGTAATGTTGAAGCTAGATAAAGTCGCAAAGTGCAAGTTGAAAGATTGTACATCATAAGAGGCTTCAAGAATGAGGAATATTGGATCTCTTGGTATGGCCCTGTAACTTATGTAAATATTGTATATATGTTGTTCGCTTCGGTCTAGTTTTCTTGCCTATTCCTTGTTTTTTGGTCCTCTGTGCTTGGTCTACTTCACCTAAAATTTTGGATTCTCTCTCTGCTCACTGAGGAATAGATGTCTCCAATAGGAGTCACTGATGGAACCCCTAAAAAATTCATGATTCCATTATCGACTTTACCAATTTTAGTCATTTTCAAGCATCTAGATTTAGGGTTTTTTTCATTCATATTACCTGGGGATCTTTCCATTAAAATATCACCCAAGAAACCCTTAGGGTGAAGCCCTTGTTAAGGATCTAATTCATCATTGACTTTTTATCACCCATTTTCAGTTGCTTTAAAACATCTTGAGTCATTAACACCTGTGGGGTAACTGGTCCCTCACCATAGGTCTGACATTCTTATATTTTGTAAGGTTGATTGATTGACCTTATTTGGCCTTTACATCCTTTGAAATAATATGTTCCTAGTATTTTGAGGCCTTTTATATGTCCTCCTAGATGGTCCCCATCTTAAAACGACTTGCGAGCACGTGCTAAATTGTTTTCACTTAAGTCCCAACCATTGTTTCCCCTTGTTGCTCATCGTAAGTGGCTTTTGAAATGTGATTTCAAATGGGCGATGAGCGATGGGTTATGTTTCTTTGGTTTTTCTCACCGCAAATAGCTGTCTGAAAATAAACTTGCATCAGTGACTAGTGATGGACAACATTTCTCTTATTTCGCGCATCGCGGATAGGTTGTGGGTTTGAAGCTTCATGTTAGTGATGCACATTTTGTGGGCTACTGTTGTTGTTGCTGGCTTCTTTCATATCGCTAATTGCTCATGAATTTCATGATGAGAATTAGCAATGTGCGATGGACCCTAGTGCTTGTTGTATCTTCTCTTATTGCTCATCACAAATTTTCTTTGAGTTCTAAGTTTCAAGTGGGTGATGAGTGATGACCTCAAGGCCCTTTGATTTTTGTTCCATTGCTCATCGTGGATGGTTGTGTGATTTTTTTGTTCAAATTGGAAATGAGCAATGAAATGCTTTGTTTAGGGTTTTCTTTCGTTGATCTAAAGTGTTCTCATGAGAAACATCTCTAGTGCCTTAGATTTTCACGTAGGTGCATGTGTCACAATATGGTTTCATCACTGGTTTCAAGATGTTGTTGATATGGTCTAGATTTTCAAATATGAATCAACGACATGTGATGTGAGGAAGAGATTTCCAAAATGAATAGTGATCCAACAGTCTGAATTTCATCATGCCAATACTCTCGTCGTTGATTGAAACCTGGAGGGGCAAGGTAAATCTGCAATGTGTGATAGAAGGTTTTAGGGAATATTCTCTCTGAATGTTGGCTCTAGGTACTTCACCGATATAAATGAAAGGGCACAGATGGAGTTGGCGATGCATGTTAATTGTCAGATCGCAGATGACTAATGAAGATTAAGGGAGAAACAAAGGATTCTGAGGACTACCTGGGAAAACACAATTCTCCCATTGTGCTCTTTGATAGCCCTTCAGATGGTGGAGGTGACACTGACTCAGGATACGACCATTACCTTCTCTCTCTGGTTTCGTATGATGACTCTAATGAGGATGTAGTGATGGTTCCTCCAGTTGCATCAGGAACAAGGAGTGATCGAGCTTACTCTGATGCTGACGAATCAGAGTAGCGTCTCCTCCTTGTTTTTGTTTTTGATGACACCATTGCTACTACATCAGGGTTGTTCTCTTCAACATGTCTGTGGTTTTTGTCTTTTACTCTTCCATGCTTATGTGGAAATCTTCCGGTTGGTATAATGAAGAATTTTTTGCTCAATGTGGTTGCTAAAACAATGACTAATGGTACCCTGTGGTGATTTGGTTACTCTCCATCGACAACACATGAGGAATTTTGTCTTTTAGTTTCCCCTACTATGTCAATGATTAAATATAACAATATGGGGGAATCTCTTGAATGAAGGTGAAATTCATTTTGAAATGAAATGTGAAATGTAATCATAATTCAGTTGGATGCTTGTTGCTCTCCTATTCTATAAAGGGGATTTCAAGGTTGATTACGAGAGGGGGTTCAAGTTTTTTTGTCTCAAAAGGGTCTAGGTGAAAAGGATAACCTCATAAAGGAGCATAAATGTAAATAGATAGATTGATGAATATACCAAGAACAATTTTAGGGTATAATTCATGATATAATGATCTTAAATGGTTTTATATTAACAATAGTAATAAAAAAATATCATTTCTAAAATATGTGTTCTCTTGTGTAATTTCCTTGCAAATTATGAATGAAATTGTTAATGATAGTTTCATTTGTCTTCTGTTGTTTAAACTGAATGAATGATTTTATTTATTCTTAAATTCAAAGGATTGATTTAATGCTAAAGTAAGGTCATGGGTTTGTGAGGAGAGGATATAGGATTTGGTAAGGAACTATGTTTTAAACATAGAGAGTTGAATGCTACAAAGTGGTATATCAATTGTCCATTGATTATTGGGTTGAATTGTTAGTGTATTACTGGTTAATTGCATATGTGACTCCATTATCTTGTGGACAAGGCACTGGTCCCTTCATTAGCTTATCTAAAAGTAATTTTAATTAGTAACACACATAGCCAGAGGCATTCAATGAGAATAAAATCATAAAAACTTTCAATTATAACGTCCCAACCTGAAATGTTACTTTATTCCTTGCAATGGAAAATAGTTTATTAAAAGGTCAGCCAAACCTTTGATGAATGTTGCCCATCTACACTTTGAAGGAATTCATCTATGTATAGAAATGCTTTTGTTAAAATGAATATCATTTGAGCATGTTTAAGGATCACCCTCCGGGTCTCATAGAACTCGAAGTGAAGAAGTAAAGGCCTTAAAATCCTTACTTGTGTGTTGGCCAATCCTCACTCTTACTAGTAATTGAATTCTGGCAGATTCATAGGTGAGGGATGAGATCAAGTTTGGTTCATAAAAAATAACCAATAGGACCATTTGAATTTACTAGCTTTATGTCTCTAGCATTGTAAAAATGAGGCAAATGTTTGTCCTAAGTTTTTATTTGTGCTATATTAAGTCAGACATGGTTATTTCATGTTCAATATTGTATGAGAAGTGACTAACAAACTTTTCAACTACTTCTTGAAATGTGTTGATATCGTGGGGTAGATGAGAAAACCATTCTATGGCTTGTTCTCCTAAGCTTCAAGGGAAAAGTATCATTAGATATGTATCATCATAGGAGAACTCTAAAAAGCTACATAAAATTCTTATATGTGTTCCCAAGGATCACCTCTTCCCTTATATTTATCGAATATTTGCATTTCAAAGTTGTTAGAGAAAGGTATCATAAGTATGTTCCTATCAAACAAATACAACAAATGTCCTCAAAAGTATAGTTTTTCTTTATATGCCCTAGGTACATGTTTGTAATTTTATTGTTCAAAATTTGGATTTGAGATGCCAAGTTATTATGTTGAGTGTTTTCAGGTTGGTAGGATGGAGTGTGTGCTTGTTTTTGAGGGATGGATGATGAATTATATGATGGATTTAGATTTTGCGAGATGTTTTGTTGTATGTTATATGAGTTATAGGGTATGCTTTGGTGTTGTGTATTGTTTTGTCTGATGGGATCTATAATTGGTTAGTTTCCCTTTACTATTTCATACTTTTTATCATTTATTTATGCTAAGCTTCAAGACATTACCAAGACGTTTTTATGCCTTTCATATACTTTTAAGCAGTTTTAAGCATTTGGAAATGGAAACATGTTATATTGATATGTGTATGTATGAATTCATGAATGTCTATGAAGTTAGTAGAAATTTATGTTTAAATTATGATTGTTGATAATGAGAATGCCTTAGGAATAAGACTAACAGTTGCAACAAGAAGAATTATCAACCCACAACATAAGGACTGTAGATTGTTGCAAAGAAGAAGCCAACCAACCAAGGTGTGACACTTTCAGAGGAAAATGAAGGTGATCATTTCCTAATTAGTTTGTGAGTAACCTAATATTGATCTTATCTGTCAATAAGACAACAATGAGGAGTATAATTGCAACAAGATTGAGTTATGGCATAATTGTTCTATTGAACACATTTTTGTTATGAGCGATTAAGTTTGTTGGATAAAGAGTCTATATTTGGTTCTTCCACTCCTATTTCAAATAGTTATTATTTTATGTTTCAAAACTCAGTTCTCTTCCTATTCTTGAGGAAGAGTTGACATTTGTTTTATAGTTTGTTTCCAGATCATGAATAATGTGACTCCCTCATAGGCCCTATATATTAGGATCCCCTATCAAGGAGGAGATCTAGTATTACTAAGTAGTAGCAGTAGTAATATGAATAGAATGTGTGTTATTGAATAATGATCTTTAACATATTTCCTGTTAGATTTTTTGTAACAGTTTTGTGTCTAGAATGCAATAAAGAGAATTGATATGCTAATTAAATGTTTGAAAAAATCCTATGGAAATAGCAACTCAAGCAAGGGCCACTTGAGATACTATTGAACCACTTTAGTTTTAGTTGTTAGATTAGATAATGCATTGTGAATTCAATTGGTAGTTTTCAGTTTTATGATTGTGAATGAATGTGTAACGTCGCCACAGTTTACCCTATTGATTTTACCTAAGTTTCAACTTAGAATGTGAAAAGATCAATATCACAAATACATGGAAATAAAATTTTCATTTTTAATAACTTATTGCATATTTGAAATAAACCCATTCCAAACTACATTGCATGAATAATATAGCATTGCATAATTCCAAGTAATGAATTCATCTTGCATATACATTTTCCAAATAGATTCAAGAGCTTAATGGTACAAGAGTATAATGGTCAAGTTTTCTACATATGGAACACATATCTTCATCTTCTTTTGTTTCCCACAAGTCTCAGTTGTCAACTACATGAGGGAGAGTATCACCCAAGTGCTTTTTCACTAACCACAAACTTAATGTGGTCCCTCCCACATCTTTCTAACCAGTAAGATGACCCTACCCTTCAACAAATAATTTGGTATGGAAACCCTCTAATATAATACCTACTTGAGCATGGTGTTGTGTCCTACATGACTAGTATTGCCATACACTGGGTTCCCACCTAACATGCATGACACTCCCTACTAGCTATGCAATCCTGGCTCATAGTAAAACTAAAAAAAGTGTATGTAGTGGCAACTACACTTATTTTGTCCAAAGAATTATCATATATATAATAAATACAAATGCTCAGTACTTCAAGCGGTGTCATATGTTCACCCACCCATTGCTCGACTAGGAAATTCTATTGACCATAAATAGCTCTTGAATAGGTTCGACATTAATATAAAATAATAAGATTCCATTCCAAACAGTGATGTCACACTTAGTTGGTCTAACTAACCAAATAGGTTTAACCCAACCTCTTGAATACCATGTTACACATATGCAACATTCTTGGGACTAGAAACTGCCTCTTATTCAAGTTCTCTTCTTTAATATGTGGGAGTAACAACTCTCCTAGTTCATAACTAAATAGTGCTAATGACACCATGTCATCGACTAGAGACATTTGGTCTCAATCCAAATTATTGTCACTATGCCAATATAAATTTAGAACTAAATTTAAATATTACTTCCTCATATTGGGTTTTAGATTCTTTGTTGTAATATCTAATATGGATCCATCCTTCTAGGATACCATAACCAATTTGGTTACCCTTGACATTAAATTTCATATAAAATCTCATGTTCATAGTAATTTATAATAATAGTAAATCAACATAATAAGCTATTCAACCTCTAGTAAATTCAACTAAGAACCTTTTGACTAACCTCCAATTCCCTCATGTTTCTTTCCAATTTATCCTTTGCATCATTTATTTAAGATTCCTATGTTTGTATGTTCATAAACCATCATATATTCTTTCCCTCAATATGACACATATAATCACATGTTTAAAATGAATGATAAGTCAATATGCATTCTAGACCTTATATTTTCAACTTGAGAGGAGTTAGTGCTTTTGCACCTTAAAGTCCCCTTGTATTATGGATTTGGGTTGCCAAGACGTAAAGTCCTCATCTTTAAGACTTAGAAAATTGTGAATAGGTATAGACCCTTAGTCAAGTATAATATAAAATCATTCAAAAAGGTAATTTGAACACACATATCTCTAATACATTCTTCAACCCTATTGTTGAACATCAATATAATCATATTCAAGTATATACCCTAACCCTAGAGAATAGACTATTCTCCTACTTTCAAGGAAATGAGAGTAACTGAGAACTTAGGTTCTCCACTCATGGATAAACTACCAATCATAGGTTTACAAAACATCATACCTTAACAATGATGACATAATACATCTAACATGATATTATTCCCTTTTTATTATTAATATCATAGTTCATGGAAGCATGTATGTAGCATATGATATCTTAGATATCTCAATAATATCTTCTAGTTATTTTAGCTACTGCAAATAAACACTTCAAGATTATAGCTATATACATATCAAAGTAATATGGTTCCCTTAACCAACATGTATACAAGATCCATTCAATAAACAAACATCATTTTGCACAAACATTTGTAAACAATGACAAACACGATATCAAAATAGAAAAATAGAATGGATAAGAATTATAGCATGCCTGGTAATAAAGCCACCAATGAAGAACTTTCTTGCTACCTTCACTAAGCTCAACTTATCTCCAATCCAATTTGGTATACTAAGCTTCCCAAATTCCCAATAACTGCTCTCACTCACACACAAATTACTCCTCAAACTAACAAGGAAATACTTACAACTCTCACAAACTCTCATAACAAAATTAATAGCATAAAGTAATCACCATCAAATCCCAAAACAAGAACTTGTTGGGTGAAAATTCTGTAATCTCTTTACAGATTACAAAACTTGATTTTCAGCCATAGTTATGCGAGATAAAATCTCTCCTCTCAGAAAGGGGAGGCACCCTTCTTACTGCTTACTGAAACTAAAGTAAACCATTCTAAACTTTACAATATATACACTACACTAATTATATGGGGGTGTGCCACATTCATGATTCTCTCTTTTTTCAGAGAATATGTTTACAATGTTTCATGGTTTTGTTTCTTGATGCGATACAAATTTAAATGAAACCTAAGCAGTAATTTCCAATACTTCTAACTTGTCAAAGCAAAGTCTAGGAGTACCAATATGATAAAACATAAGTAACAAGAAGGCTCACGAAGGCACAAAGTTGTTATGTAGTCTTCAACGATGAATTTCACAATATAGTAACCAACAACGCAAATGAAGCACAAATTCTTCAGTATACTTCACAATCAAATTCATGAGCAACATGAAAAACTTCAAGTACAAAGCCTTAAAGATAACTCACCAATATTATTAGTAATTACGTGATTCCAAGTAAAAGGCACAACACAAAGTCTACACAAATTATCTTGAAAGCCTTTCAATCTCAATTTATAAAACACTACGAATTCAATCCAATAATAAGATAAACTCATGAGAATGACATAAGAACATTCACATATATTTAAATTGATCCAACTCAAAGTTTAGTATGCACTTTATCCTACTTTATTGATTGGAAAATGATTTCACAATTAGAACTCAAAGTTTCAAAATTGCTTCATACTTGGGCAACACTTCGTTGCATAAGACAAAAGGTAAATAATACAATAGAATCCTCTCATATTTATAGATGAGAGAGGGGAGCTAATCTAGGAAAAAACCTAACTAACTATTGACTTATTCAAAGGTTATTTCCATGAATATAGGAGGACATCTTCGTTTTTACATGTAATTACATTTTGCAAAATGACATGTAAAAATGTCAAGACCTATTTACATAAAGCATAGAAAAATACTGAGAAATAAACTAAGTGAAAATCAAGGCATGTTCAATTTTCTCCACCATCCTTCTCCAAGAAGTCTCCATATTTCTTCAGGATTGCTTGAACTTCTTTATCATTGAGACCTGTGGTATGTTTGGAGATATCAAGAACTCGTGTGACTGAGCCCTTGATAGTGTTGCATGCTTTCCTATGCCTAACAACTTTCAAATTATCTAGAATCAGCTGAATATTCATCATTTTTTCCATTGAAGCTATTAAGAGAGCTTCGTCTTCAAATTCCTTCTGGAACATGGATGTATATTCCTGTACAACTAAATTGGTGGCAAGAACTTTTTGGTTGTATTTCATGACTTTCTTGCTCGATGATGGATTAGACATTTGTGGAACAATAAGAAATCAATCAAAATCAATCAGGAATTTGGACACAAAAGATTAGATTGGCATAGAAGAGTAGCTGCAAAAATTTCATATTTTCCAGTGTTAAAGAAAAAATAAGGTTTATGCACTAATGGGAAAATTCTGAGCTCTTTCATGAAAATATGCAAAGGCATTGAAAAACTGAGCTTTTACATGAAAATATGTAAAGGCGGTGAAAAATTGAGCTTTTTCTTGTGGGAAGGACACTTGGTGCAAGGGTGGTGAAAAATTAAGCTCCTGTATGAAAATATGTTAAGGCGGTGAAAATTTGAGCTACTACATGCAAATATGTAAAGGCGATGAAAAAATGAGCTTTTGCATTAAAATATGCAAAGGTGGTGAAAAATTGAGCTTTTGCATGAAAATATGCAAAGGCGGTGAAAAAATGAGCTATTGCATGAAAATATGCAAAGGCGATGAAAAACTGAGCTATTGCATATGACTTGTGGTTTGAGATGCAATGTCTCAAAAATTCCTCGACACTGCATGTGCAAGAAAATGAGTAAGGCATGGAAAATATGCAGAGGCTCAAAAATTCCTTGACATTGCATGTGCAATAAAATGGCTAAGGCACAAGACAGTATGCAAGGGCGCTAAAAAATCAAGCTTTTGCATGTGCTAAATTTTTTCTAACTCCCAAATATTGAATTTTCACATTTTGCACCAAAAGGCGAATTTCAATGAAACAAAAAAGGGAAGACACTTGGAATGAATTTTTGAGGCTAGGGGACCACACACGAGGACCGATGAACACCTCACTTTGCGTGCTTAAAGTTTGTGAACTACGAAATAGATAAGTTTTGTAGGCGTTATCCCACGAATTGAGTGTATCTGAATTCAAGGACAACAAAACTATCGACCCCTATTTATAGGGATTCAAGGAAAGAATTCACACTAAAAGTTAGCTATGGTAATCGCCACCTTTTCCCTTAAGTCGCCACCTCTCAAACTGCAAAGAAGAACTCAAATGCAAGTCTATTATTGTGTAGGTCAATTATGCAAAGCTAGGCACCTCATTCCCATATTACTAGCTATTGAAAGAGTCAATCATTTGACACATAAATAATTCAAATTGTATTTAGTTTCTATTCCCTATCCAAGTTGTTAAAATCATATTGCACTTGTTGATTTACTAAGTCAAAGCTCTTCCAAATGGATGTGCTATTACTCACTAGTTTCCTATTTGCTCACTTGCTCTATTTATAGCATTTTAACCTTTCATTTAGTTGGTTTAAGGTGCCTAAAATGGAGTTGTTGTTTAATAGTCATATTGCAAGTGCACTACAAAACAAAAACAAAAATCACTTGCCACCTTGCCAATTCGTGGCAGTTTGACTTAGTCCAACGCCTCTTATTTCTGCCTATGCATGGAACTTAATACACAACAATACTTACCATTTAAATGTGTGATCATTTCCCTTTATATGGTGCAACAATATATGCACAATACTTCAACTTTTACTTATTAAATCAATGTGCTACCATGTATCTTATGCGCATTATATTGATATATCATCATAACATTCAATAAATACACACACACACACATTATAAATATTATAAATATTATAATAATGAGTATTATAATATGTGTGTATGCGCGCGTGTGTGTGCATTAACATATATATGAATTTAAAAATCATTCTTTTGCCAATCTTGACATATATATCTATTTATATGTGTGTGTATGCATATACTATTTAATCAAATATGTACATATATACATACATATTAATGTATATATATTATTATTTTAATATCTTACAATATATATATATATATATATAAAGTGTACATATATATATATTTGATTTACACATATACATGATGTATCCACGTATGAGTATACATAGGTATTTCTACCTATGCATGCTCACATGCATATACATTCACATATATGAGTTACCATATATATATATACATATATACATTTAACGTATATACATATCCATTATATATATTTAACACACAAGTACATTAAATGCTCAATACAAGGATGTAACACTATATCTCAAATTAATTAGGCAATCATAATGAATTAAATACAACCACCCAAAAATTCCCATTAACCTTAACTATCGCCAAGGTTTACTTACCGACACTTAGCCCAAATTGACTTGACAAAGGTTGTCTAACCTAGGCTGTGAGTGTGTGCATTAGCTCAAGTAGGTATATCAATGATTTCCATACCAACTTCCTCTCCTGGGTGATACTCTCCCTCTCCTTACTAGAGGGCTTGATTCTTTCCTGCATCCAACTTAGTGTATCATGAATGTAGTTAGCTGATAACATGAAAATCATATTCATCATATATCATTTACACCTTTGAAGCATTTAAAAGAAATTACATCATAATACATATTCAAATCTATTGACCATATTATAGTCATAATCTTGCATTTAAAATCATATTTACTTATAAAAGTAAAAGTAATTTGGTAACTTAGAAATGGGGTGTAACAGAATGTACAATAATTCATGAATTAGATTATGTAGCTTAATGTTTTGTTTTATACTCCAGAGGATTAGCTAATTTAGGACACTACAATTTAATAGTTAACAGTTATAGTCTTAAGCATTAGGTACCCACAATAGAAGGTAGTTGTTTACATTCCTTTCCCCTATTTTTGCGAGTTAACAATTTATTCTAATTTCAAGATTTTATTGTATTCACATATGTTTATTCACATATACTCAATTGATGTAGGATGTCCAAAATCTATGAATGCATATACTTTTCCAGCACTATCAAAAGTTTTACGAATCCTTGATTGATAATTTAATGCAACCCTCTTATGAATGGTGAACTTCTTAGTTAGGGATCCTCTAGTTCTCTGAGTCATGTGCATACCCAATATCACCAGTTTAATTAGACATTAAAGTTGGATCCACATTTATTCATGGGTAGGGTTATATAGATTGTGTGAAGGATGTTGTTGTCATATTTTTTGTTGATGTTGGGGTAGAATTTATTATTGTGGGATGATTTGTTGTTGTGGGATAAGTTGTTTTTATGGGATATGTTGTTGTTATGGGATATGTTGTTGTTGGGGGTAATTTGTGGTTTTTGAATGTATTGTGGTTGTTGAGATGTGCTTGGGTTTTGATGAGGGTTATGTTGTTGGTGTATGACTTGTTGTTGAGATATGCTTAGGTTTTGATGAAGTTTAGGTTGGTGGATATTTACATTAGGTGTGGGTGTTTATGATGGGTGTGATATGATATAATTTCTTGGTATGGTAGACATGTAATTATGTTTTGTGATGAAAAATGGTGGAGTTTGTGAGTTGGAAGGTTGACTTGAGTTATTGGGGTTTTTGTGCTCCTAATTGTGTTGGATTTTTGTGTGACATTTGGAATGTTAGAAGGCACATATGGTGTAGGGTTTGATGTTGTGAAATGGTTATTTTTATATTTTGGCATTTTGGTGTTTGGAGGGTTTGGTATATTTGGGTTTGTTTGAATGAATATGTATGTTGAGGAATGCGGGATTTTAGAATGTTTTATCACCTACACTTGGGTTTTGATATAATGGATTCATAAATTATTTATAAAATGGTATGGAATTCATGTTATATGTTGGTATAGTAGGTTGAATCAATATATTTGGCATGGAAGGTATTGATATCGGTTTGTTGACAATTTTAACTCTAGGCACATTCTCATGTATAGGAACACTAGTTTTCATGATATTTTTTTGAGCTTGCTCTCTAATTTCTACAACCTTATACTTAGAGGGTAGTTTTGCACCATTTTGTGCAAGTTTAAGGAAGTATGTAATGGGATCCATAGAAATGAGGGCAACAAGTTCTTTAGCTAATGAGGGATCTTATTGTATTTATAAAAGTTGTTCCTTAGTGAATTCAATAGATAACTTGGATTCACTCATAATATCTTCTATTAGGACAGTTTGATGTTGAGTTTGGTGTTGAGTTGGTTGTTGTGGTGTTTGATATGCACTTGGATCAAATAAATTATTAGGCATCCCAAATATTGTTTCGGTAATAGTCATAGGCATGGTAATGTTTGAACTACTAGGGTTTGACTTCATGATTCATTTGTGTTGTGACCTTATAATAGGCATAAAATGAAATGACCTTATGAAAGATGGGATGTAAGTGACATTTAGATTATGTATGGATGAGGGTTTGTTTCAATATTAGACTTATGAGAGCTATACTAGATAGATTTGGACAAAATTTTGATGTTTGATGATGTTTGGTTTGATGGGAGATATGAAAACCTCCAAAAGTCAAAGTTAAACTAGATCTTTGTTTGATATGTGCTAATAGGATTGTCTTTAATTGTACTATACTAATGAATCAAAGCAAAGGGGTGATGGTGAGTTTACCAACCTAGGAGTAGATAAGACTAATAAGCTAGTTTGCCCACAAATTTTGATGCTAATTCAACTATGTACTTGAAAATGACTATTTTTCAAGTAAAAGCTAAACTAGGAGATAGGATTGGAGATCTAAGAAATATTGTGAATGATTTCAATTGTTGGTGGATTGATGTTTTGTGGATGGTTATGATATCACATTTTATCCAAAATCTAAAGAGATGTAACCTTAGAAGTCCAAGATGAAAAATGGTATGAGATGAGTGTGAAATTTTGTTTGTTGTATGAATGATTAATGTTGGTTACAGGTCTGTTACAACACAAGTATCAGATTCTAGGTTGATTTATTGTTGAATTCTAGACACCAAAATTTTAAGGATTTTGGAAATTTATTTTGATAGTCAGAAGCATCACTTTGTAATTTAAAAGTGTTGTTGTAACTTTCAAAAGCATCACAAGATGAAAAAATCATTGCACTACACTCTATTATATGCAATAATCTATGGAAAAAGTGTCAATCGAGGTCAAATGCATTTCTATGTTTATCAAAATCATTGATATATTTTAGAAGCATTATTATGCAAAGACTGGGGTTTTAGACTGGCAAAGAGCAATTTTGGTCAAAAGCATCAAGTTATGCAAAAGTGTTAGTATGCAATTCAAAGGCATCATTATGTTTTGGAAAAAAACATCGAATTGCTATCAAAATTATTATCGTGTTGTCAAACATGTCGTTGTGACTCTAAACACATAACTATAACTATAGAAGCATGATTATGTGACTAAACCTAAAATATTTATAGGGTTTTTGACTAATTGGATTGTTTTGATGATTGATTTTGATTTGTTTGGTCTAGCAAGAGATACCACACAACAATGAATAACATGCAAAATTGACTCCAATATGTATTTAGATAATTCAAGAGTTTAATGAAAACACACTATAATGGATATTTATTGGTCTTTACAAGAAAAAATATCAAGTAATACATCCTAATTAGTAGTAAAAGGTGTTTTGACTTAGTGTAGGTTCACCCGCTAAAGCGTAATACCTATAAATGAATGAATAACTAGGGTATGCTAAGTTCATGTACCGCGTTAACATCCCTTACCTTGGAAGGAAGAGGTCCTAAAAAAGAATAATTGTCACCTCAAAAAGAGAAGAGTACATGGTGAGTAACTTCAAGCATGATATTGTACCTTGCACCACACTAAACCAATGGTCGATGGTCTTAAAGGCCTCTAAAAATAAGGTTTGTAGTGTTTTCATGAACAGTGAGCCCATTCAAGGATGCATGATTCATGGGGGGTTTACCCTCTCCTCTTCACCTATACATGTCTTGATGGATCAAGGATCATGATGCTTGGATTATAGGACATTGGCCACACCTTGAGATACAACTTTTATTCTCCCCCTCATATATCGCACATGTAAACATTGTTGAGGTCATCCTTAAGCTAATGAAATCCCCAAGTAGGCCCCCTACTTAATTAAATAGAAGGTACTAGTGTTTTTTATTCTCAAGATCACAAATAATGCAAGAGAAGAGCATAATTTGCTAGTATTTCCTCAGGTGTACAAAACATGTACAAGCTAGTGGTGTTTTTGATCTCCAAGATTACACATAGCGCAAGGAGTAAGCATACATACCAATAGCCTACCAAACATAGCAAAAATTTCTTTAATTAAAACCTAAATTCAAATGTGAACTATTCTAGAAATCAAAGCATTTAAAATTATTTTCCATGCATCAAATACATTAGTAGTTTGTCTTACTTAGTCTTCTCCAAATGTTCGCCAAGGTTGCACAAATATGTTAGTTCTATAAAAAATCAACAAACATTAGGGTCAACAAAAATTCCAAGAATCAAAATCATATGCATCACTAGAAAAATAAAAAGCATCACTATAAAAATTAAACGTGTCATTATACCTCTTAGAAGCGTTGTTTTACCTCAAAGCGCTGATGTGTAGTTGTTATGCCTTGCATAACCACCCCATTTTGATTTGGAACAAAACGGGTCCCCCTTTCTTTTCCTTTCTTTGCCTTTGGTTTTTTGCTTTTTCTCTTGGGGTTCTTCGGGTTTTCTCTTGAGTTCAGGATTTTCCATCCCATTCGGATTTTCCTGGATCTCACTCGAACTC
>VDFB02046544.1:0-16948 GCA_007258455.2 Sequoia sempervirens
TGTCAACTTAATTACCACCCTCACCTTCCAAAGCATAGAAACATCTACACTACCATATTAAACACCAATCCATCGAGTTACAATGTAGAAATAGTGGGTGGATTGGTGAGAATCATTATAATGTGACCCTGTGTTCTTGGAGTTTCTTCTACAAAATGAGAGATTAGTCTTCCAAAACAAAAACAAGGATGTGTAAAAACATTTAATTTGAAAACATGAAATTTTTTAGACCATACAACACTTGTACGAGTCTGTACTAAACCAAAAACTGTAGAAAACTCTAGAAAAATCATAGATATGGCATTGAACAAAGACTATACTCCTAAAAATATGCATTCATTAACCCTTCATTCAGGCTTGCAAGATGTTCTTATACATTTTTCAACTTCAACCAACCCCTCCAATGTGCATAACTTCCCTTAACAACTTTTTAAACACTAATAACCTATTACATTGCAAATTTGCAAGTTGACAACTTTTAATGTCAAACTTTGCAACTTATAAACAACTTTTACATTTGTCCCTTCAAGTGACCTCCCAAGACTTTTATTACATTTCAAGTGGTCTGATTAGACCTTATTTGTGGTGAAAACATGAAAATAAAACCTACACTATACCCTAACCACCTACATGCCTTAATTTTATCTCTAAGGTGTAGGTGCTACTACACCAAAAATATTATGTCACATTGTTTAGTATTGAAAAAACTATGCATATGGTCCCTAATTTGATGTATAATAGGAATATCCCTCCTCCATGCCACATTCTTCAAACTAGGTAATTCCTTCATGAAATATAACATTAGAAAAGTAATCAAAGTGCCATAGTGTAAATCATTGCTTCTTTGTGAATTTTCCAACAAATGTTGTTGCAAGAGCTCATAAAGATCATTATCCTTTATTTTACCTTCTAATGAGTAGTTTAGATGGTGGTAGTAGTAGCATACCCTTCCTTTTTTGTGTAATAAAACTTGTATGCAATTCCCGTTGTGGCATACCAAACCCATAGGTCAGAGATGTCATCCATAGTTAGGGTTCTTTTGTCAATTTTTTCTAATGTATTCTTCATAACCTCCTCATTCTTTATAGTCTTTAGTGTTGGCATAGGTTTGATGGAGCACAAGCTAGTCAAAACTCTGATAGCCTCCTTTGTGATCAAGTAAGGTTGAGAAAGGAACAATAAATATTCATTGATACGATTCAAAGTGATTTTGACCCATTCATCTTCATAGAAAAAGTTAGGGAAACCCTTCCATATGGCTAATCATTTTTCCTCTACATTTGAATACCTTAACTTAAGCTAAAGATCATCACCCAAGAGATGATTTCTTCTAAAATATTCCAACTTTATATGATTATACTCATTAAGCCATGAGTGACTATTGATATAGACATATTTAGAATGTAACACATTATTAGGAACATAATAAATGCTCCATCCTTGTCAGTCATAGTATATTTGTATGAATATTTCTTGAATTTTGGCCTTGGATTTTCCACAATATCAATAACCACAGGTGTTTCCATGATAACTCTTTCTAACACTAGGGATTTACAAGAAAATATATGAAATACCTATGAGTACTATTTTTAGGGTTTGAGTGCAAGATTCACTAAAAAACCTTCTTTTCTTCTTGATCTTTTGCACAAATTTGATATCCTTCAAATGAGATCAATTTTGATCAAGTATGGATTAAATATGCTTCACACCTACGCTAGTTGCTCCATATTAAACACATTTATTTGTTCTTGATACAAGGAACTTTTTGTTATCTTGAGATATCACAAGTGTCCATGAACATTTAGCAAACTTCCACAGAGTGTGTTTTCTTTGAAACCATGAGAAAATGTCATAATATCACTATCCAAGTCACCATTAACTATTATTCTCAATAATTTAACATATTATGCATTATATGGGTTTAAAAAGGTTTGTAATTGAACTCCCCCCAAGAAAATACTTTTTTTTAGTTATGGAAGTATCCATTTTCACAAGGTAGCAGTACAAATTCATTCTTTTCTTCACGTTCTTCCTTCTTTTTCTAATTAGTGTTATTCTTCTTTTGAAGAGTAGAAGGTCTTACCTTCTTTCCCTTGCAAAACCTTGCAATGTGTCCTGATTTATTGCAGTTGTAGCTAGTGATACTAGGTTGCAGAAAATAGTTACTTATTTTCACATTAGATCTACAATCAACAGCCCTCTGACCAAACTTTTTGCATGTGTAGCAATAACCATAGAAGGTTTGAGAAGTCATACATATTTATTATTCACAAAATTATTCCTCATCACTTTACTTTTGCATTTATTAGCCTTATGACCAATCTTATTTCAAGCATAGCATTGACCATGAAATGATTGAGAGTTCATACCATTGTACCTTGGAGGCCTAAATGAATTCTAAGTCATCTTGCTTCTGCATTCAACATCCTTATATAGAAAATTATTAGAAGAATAGAAATAAAATTAAAAATATTGATTGAACTTTTTAAGGGCATGTTGTCTAGCTAGTGGAGGACTTCTAAATTATTATTTTCACCAGACATGACTGAATCCACTTCCCTTCTTGTTTTCTTGATTTTTCTTTGCACCTTTGGAGGATTTCTCCTTAGGTTCTTTAGTGTAGGCTTTCTCTTCCCTTGTTAAAGAATACCTTGTGCTTTGAAGTTATCATATAGGCTTGCAAATGCACTAGTTATAGGACTTTTCCCTTTTTCAAAACCAAGACTAGATTTCTCTTTTGATGGATTTTGAGAGTTAATCAACTCATCAAGAATTTCAGAACCTCCTTTTATTTTTAAACCCTTGTCAATTTGTTCCTATTATTTTTTGAGTTCTTTTCTCGGAGTGATTATCTCTTCCTCAAGCTTTGAACATTCATTTGATTCACGATTTATCTTGGTATTCAATCAATCCTCAATCCTATTGTCTTCTTCAACTTTAATTCTTAAATTAGAGATCTCATCTTCTACCTCCTTGAGTTTAGTCTCACATACTTTACCTCCTTCCATTTTATTTTTCAAAATTTCAATTTCTTTTTTTGATTCTCTAGTTTATACCTTCAATTTGACAACTGTCTCCTTTGATTTTTCAAACATGTATTCATATTTCAAATTTAGTGTTCTTGCTTCATCTAGGTCTTCAATATTGTATCAGAGTTCTAAATTAAAATTTACTTCACAATCATTTGGATTGATATCCAAACCTTTAGGTTCCATTGGTTTTGGATTTGATTCTAGAAAGAATATATCATCAATCATTTCTTTAGATCCCATGTGTTCAAGTTTTATATATACCTCAATTGTTAGGATTCTCAAAGGAACTTGGCTCTGATACCAATTGTTGAGCACAAAAAAATGCTCCAAGGGAAGGGGATGAATTAGCATAAACTAAAAATTAAACAACTCTATTTATAGATTAAACATCAAAAAAATTAAGTAAAATAAGAATCGAAATGAAAGCATGCACCTTGCAAGGACACCAGTATTTGTACATGGAAAACCTAATGATGGAAAAAACATAGTGAGAGTTAACTCACAATATGTGAAGCTCACTACTTACAAAAATTACAATATTGTTTTAAGGTTCATTGCCTAAGGACTTAAAGGATAAAACACACAATGCTAGGGAAATGTACTAGGACTTTCTGAAGAGGTTCACTGCCTGATAGCAGGATACATCAAAATTACAATAAGGACACGAGCATAAATTACTATAAAAGAATCATCTAACATATGTTGATGTTGCAGCCCCTTTTTCACATAATTACTTCATCATATTGACTTCACACACTTCATATTAAAAATAACACACAATATCACTTCTATCCATTAGAAAATGATTTCATTCTTGTATAAATACCTTGTGTAACAACTCAAAACACCAAATAGGTCAGCTCCAAAAAGACCCATCAAATGAAATGAGTGGTACTACATAGGTTGGCTTCACACATGTGCACCATGAAGTTAAATGAGTTCAAAATCAACTCAAGGAAAAATTGGGCCCAAAAACATCACAATACATTATCCAAAGAAAAAATAATTAATTAGTATCAACCACAAATAAAAGAAACCTTATTTTTGGCCCAAACAACATCAACACCACAGAATCTACCAATTTTTCATCTTTACACCATCGAGGAGAGACCAAAAAAATCATGCATACCAAGATGTGAATAGTTTAGGTTATCAAAAATATCCTTACAACCTTCTCTTGAAGTATCAAATCATCATATGTTGTCGCAAATGAAGAAACCCACTGAGCATACAAGAACAAAGCATCCTAGACTTACTATGACACATCAACAGTTAGGATGTTGTGTCATAGTTCACCAAACCCTATTAGAAAAAATAAGGATGAATCCATACACTTATTTTAACATATCCCCAAGTCTACACAACCATATATAACACTCTGAAGGAATATAGAGAAATATGGAGAATATCAGAGACATAGTACTTTGTAATTAATTCAACAATCTAGAGAACTGTTACATCTAACTCTTGTTGTAGAGATGTCTATGAAATGAAAATTTGGGAGTAATCTCTTTACTAATTTCCAAAAAATACTTCAAAACTACACAACCAGATCATGTCATGTGGTAGAGTGTGAACCAAAATACAAAGTCATTGACTTAGGAAAACATGTAGTCAATGCCTTAGATAACTTTTCTAATTGCACAAGAACAAGCTAAAACTCAATTTTCATTCATATAAATCCTTGAATATGTAGAAATAATTCAATGTGACTTTACTTATCAACAAAATAATGAACCAATGTGTTACAAACTTAATTATATACATTTCATACTTTTGGACTATCATACTACTATGAATATATCTGCTAGGTCTTCTTCATTGACTTGTGTCAAACATTGGCTAAACCAAAGTATTCATCGATGCCAAACCATCTCTCCCAAATGTTGGTCTCACACTATTAATCCATTACTCTATAAATATGACACTGCCATTAAGTTAACATAAACAAGGACAACACATATTACTAGACATCATGTTCACATCAATGACAACACATATTTCCAACACCTATTTATCACATTGTAAAGAGATACATTCATGGCTTAGAGGGTTGTTAAATTATTTAATATAGATCTTAGAGTTATGAATTATTATTGTTTTGTTGCATGGTTGAGGATCTATTTATATGTGACATAAATTTTATTTTATACTAAAATTTACAAACTTATGTAATATAGAGACCACATTACATTATATTAAACCATGGGTGGCCAAGGATGATGTTAGAAGTTAATTTTATTGGAATGACATGAAATAAGGCATATAATTCATATGAATTGGTGTGGATGAATAATAATTCCCAGAGAAGATTTAGGCATATCAAACAAAATCTCTCACAATAAGGATCAATTTTTATATATTTGAAATGTCTACTTTCAATTATTTGAAATAATCTTTAGATAATATTCTAAGACTATATATATAGTCAACAAAATTTAACTCATTGAAAAGTATTTTGTATTTCACCATAATGTGTAAAAAACTACTTCTTTAATTATCAGCTAAAAACCTATTCGGCCAAAACCTTTTCAGCTAAAAATATTTCGCATGAAACTATTTATCTGAATGAAAGTGTGACACAACTTTGTTCTTTTATCCTATTTATACTCTACCAATTTACCTCATGTCTTGTCTAGTGCTGCCCACATATAAGTATACCCAACTAAATTGTAGCATGAGGCATTTCTTCTAGCAGGACACCTTAGATAAAAATAAATATCCATTGATTGTGTGGGAAACAATATGCAAATTGAAAGGAAGTGGGGGTGTTGGGCTCAAGAATCTACTCAAAAAAAGAAAGCTCTAGGAGTGAAATTGATATGGAATATGTACATGAATAGTGAGGTGAAGTGGGCTAAGATCTTTAGTGCAAGTACTTGATAGAAACCAGGGCCAACAATATTCCACTGGCTGAAAAACTACCATGTGGCTCAATAATTTGGAACTTCATGCATGCTTTTCACCATCTTATTTAGGAGCAGCTACCTTGGGATGCACACTATGGTAGAATGATTTATTTTGGGAAGATTCATGGTGTGGTCAACTGAGCCTAGATGACTACTTGGGGTTAGTGCAATCGAAAGACACTCTACAATGGGTGTGGGGATTCCATGTGAGGGATTACCTTGAGGAGTGAAGAATCAAAGGAGTGTCAGTTTATGTATGGAAGACCCTCGATACTGGCATCATTACCCTGGAAGAAGCACAACTTCTTAGGCAAGAGTTGGAGAAGAATATGATTGTAATTTGTGAGGGGGCAGACAAACTTGTGTGAAATGGCTTGGTGTTTGGCTAGTATAAGGTGAAGGATGGTTACAGGGTCCAATGCAAGGATGACGTGGCTTCAACAATATAATTGCATCTTTGTTGGGATCATGCTTGCCTTCTGAAAGTAGGCACCTATACATGGGTTTCACTATAGGATAGGGTATTGCTGGCAAAAAAGTGTAGGAGGATGAGGTATTTGGCCTCCTCATGATGTGTGATGTGTAAAAAGGCTAAGGAGGATGTCAATCATCTGTTGGTTGAATTTTCATTTATACAAGCTTGTTGGAAGTAGCTCTGTGTGAGGTTGGGTTGGAGTAATGCCTTACCAAATGATGTGCTCTAATTTTTTTCATCATGCTCATTACTCATGAAGATATCACTCTTCTATGAATTATCGGTGATCATTCCATCAATGAGATTTAGGAGTGTATCAAGAGAATTTTCTTGGAAAAGGTATGGGAATTCCCTAATTTTATTAATAGGCTAGACACTATAATAGTAGAGGTGGTGAATGGTAGGGTTTCCCCAAAAAATGTGGAGTCCTCAAAATTCTCTAAATTGGAAACAAAAATGAGGAATACCTAGTTTGGTTTATCCCTTGCCAATCCTAACACCTAATTGCAAAGAAAGAAGTAAGACAAATGAAAATATGTGGAATGGTGCTCCCCAAAGGTTGGATGGTACAAGTTGATTTTTTATGGTGCATCATGTGGCAACTTGATGGCTTCAAGCATGGGTTGCTGCATTAGGGATGCCATGGGAAGGGTAGTGGCAAAAAGGTCTCTCTTTACCAAAAGGGACTAATACAATGGTGGAGCTTAGGGCCCTCATTTGTGGCCTACAATTAAGTAGGGAATTGAAACTAAGGAATTTAGAGATTGAGGGGGACATGATGGTGGTAATCCATGTGACAAGAATAGGGACAATGGTGAATTAGAGGCTAGAACCACTATTAGATGAAGTGTGTAAATTACCAAATGGGCTAATAGTATTTTTAATGTTCCAAAGCATGTTTACAAGGAAGCTAACTAGGTGGCTGACTATGTGGTGAATGCAAGGGTAGATGGAATCTCTTCATCCCACATGGGTTGCTAGGTATTGGGTCTTAGCTAATAAATCCAATTCTCTTCCTATGGAAAATTGGGAGGGAATTCATTATGTGATTTCATAATAGTCACAAATCATTTCCAAATTTGTACAATATGATAGAGGTGTGTGGGCTGGTGGAGTTAATGCAAGTCATTTCACTTATGTTGTGTGGTTGGTTGTGGCTCTCCATAGCCTTGAGGAGGATGAATATTGGTGCAAAGGACATAGAGCATTCATTTCAGTATGTTTTTGGGCAATAAGAGGTGGTAGAAAGCTCAAAGGTGCTCATTTGAAAACTGTAGCTATGGGGCACGTATAGGATCATGATGGTCCCAAAAGTGACGATATGTAAGTGATATGATGGCTCATGTGGTTGACAATTTTTTTTTACCCAAAATTTATGAAATGAAAAGGGTTTTTAAAGGAGTTTCTTAGCTTTACACTCATATAAATTATGCTTTAATTTGAATTTAATAAATAATTATTATTCATTTTCTTTTTGAATTATGACTAAAGTCCTGATTGATAGCCTGATTGAAAAGCATCTATAGCTTTGAAATGGTATCACATTTTTTGAATATGAAATATGCATCACATTCTATGTTTTGCATGCTATAGGATTAAAACAAAAATAATTGAATTTCATGAAGTTTTGACCAAGTTAAGGTGGTCAAACATACAAGTTTTTTTATATTTTTTAAAATTTGTAATAAAAAATTCATGATTAATTATTTACTTGAAAAAAATTACAAAAAAATATGCATCACATCGAGACATGATTCCTCTACTTATATCTAAAATCTTGTAAGAAAATATTATCATTTTATTGTGGTTAGGGTGGTTAGAAAAACACCTACTTTTTATTTTTTCCCTGAAATTTAAGTACTACTACATTGAAATTTCAAAATTTCACCAAATAGATTTAAAAATAAATAAATAAACCTAGTAGTTTAAAAAATACTTTCAATTTATTACAAATTCTATTCTTACATATTTTTGAAATAATATAGATAACTTATTCAAATTTTTACGTCAAGTTGCCTAACTCTGATTTTTCTAAATTTTTCACTACTTAAGAGCCTATTTTTCCATGATGATCCTGCACATACCCTATGGTGAAAGCTGAGGTCTTGAGTTGTAGTCATGGAGACCCCTATCTTGTTTATTGCATCAAACTTTGGGCATTACTTGGGAAGATAACATATAAATGGCTCCATTACGTGTTCAAGGAATGGGATCCTCTAATGCTAGGGGCCATTGAGTTAGTATTGGGGAAAGATTTCATGGTGTCAGCAGAGCACTATAGAAAAAATGTAAATATTGCATTTAGGTTCATTTTGGCCTTGCTCAACTAGGAATTACCGAAAGCGATGGTGTTGTTGATGGCAAGGAAACTGGTTACGATGAATGTGTTAGGTAAGGTGGAAGATGTTATCATTATAGACAAGCTGGGGGTGGAGATATTGTGGTCACACAACATGGAAAGGGTTTTTCTACCTAACATTCATGTAAAGAAGTACCCGTTTCTCCTAGATGTGAAGGGTCATGAGCTAGGGAACATAAAGTGCATGTGCAGTGAGGAGCTAAGTACCTAAAGGTTTTCTTGTACCTAGAGGAGACGCTGGAGGTAGACTAGAAAGGAAGCTTTCAAGAATACCTTCTGGAGGTGAGTGTGCTACCAAAATGAAGGACAAGGATGGGTTTTTTTAGTGTAATGTCTATGGTAAGAAGTGACTTCATTTTTTTGAGTATAGTGCAACATCATTTGGTTTCATCTGGTCAATCTTGGTATAGGGTGATAGCAGGTGATTGTGTATAGTTAGTCCAATTGGATACTATTTTTTGGCAAGTTGAAATGTATGAGGGAATGGGTTAGAATAATAGTTTGGTTGAATGTTATGTATAGGGGTGGGGACAAGATTGTTAGATCACATTGCTGCAAATGTGGTGCATTGTAAAACTTTTTTTGATACGAATAGAACGCTTATTTAGGTACCAAAAAAAAAAATATTATAATTATTTAATATTATATAAATTTAGCTATGTTTCAAATTATATTAATTAAAAGTTAAATTATTAAAATTTATGTTATATTATATAATTATTTAATATAATTATTATATAAATTTAGTTATTTTTTCTAGAAACCAAAATCATGAACCATTTCCACTACTGTGATGCCCCGTCGCGCAAACACCAAAGGAACAAGTAAAAAAGCAACAATTTTTTTTTTAAGAACATAAGGAAATGTACAATAAGTAATCCAACATAATCAATGTTCAAGTTGCACACTAAATCCCTTGGGGTACACAGGGACATTACAAAAAATGAATCCATAACAAAGTGATAAATGAAATATTAAATAACCAATAATGTAAATCCATTCATTCATGACATCAAATAAAACATTCATTCACAATATCAAGAAAAATGTGAATATACTAAATAAAACCATACATACATATGACAATAAATGAATCATAATGATATAAAGTATATATATTTCCACAAATACAACACAACTTAACAATGCTTACAAATAGTAGTACAAGAATGAATCACATGGTGTGATAGCACAATACATTGGTTAGAAAATAAATCTCAATAATTACATATAAGAATTACATCATAAAACCTCCCAACACACATGGGAGTCAATACATCAATATAAATCACATCTGAAGTATAAACATTCATCTGGTACATAAGAACACTGGATCAATTGCATCTGCAAAACTCTGCTCTAAATTGTATAACTGCATCATAGGGAACCTAACGGGGTGTGAAGCACATTCCACCCAACCACCCCCATGCTGTAAGTAAACAAGGAAGGATCCTCGACCAAGCACATCTAACAGTAACACAAGACTAACTCCAGACAAGATAACATAACATCAAAAGACCACACAAAAAACTAAACAACGATAAATCACCAAAAGGAATAACAATAGACCAATTCCGAAAGACTTGAATAAAAATAATTCAAATGAAATGCTAGAGGAGAGTGTCATCGCATGGCTTCACATGGATTATCTAGACAACCTATCACAAGGTTTCGCCTCCATCTATGGTTCTCCTGACAACCTATTTCAAGGCACCACTCCATAGGGTTATTCATGTGGAATCATTAACCTCTTGTGAGGATGAGGCAATGACCATGCCAACCACAACCTTCTCAGTCCCCTTTTCTATGATAGCACTAACAGGTGGACGAGGCATCATAATTATCTTGTTTAATGTTTAACTACCCAACCCCTAATTAATTACTTAGGTTATCATTGATTACTCTAACTCTACGTGGGTTGCCCTGATAGCCCCTTTGTGTGTTGGCCCCCACTTAGAGCCACTCTCCCTAGACACCCAAACACAAAATATACAACACAAAAGGATTGTACCAACAAGAAATACTGAACCAACAAATGGAATATCCGTGAGGCATAACCATCTCGCCAAAACCAAATGAAACACATCCATAAACGATATAATCCATGTGTAACTCAAATCACAACTATAGTCAGAACATTGGCCAAACATTAGAATATGAGATCAAAATAAACATCAGTATCCCCACCTTTGGAAGTTCGTAATCAACAACTTAAGTTCCTATAGTGGGATAAACTAACTCTAGGGTTTTCCTGCAAGACATAAACCTGAATAAAAGAAACCCACAATTGGCTAAATGAATAATCTTGAGAGTAACAAAACATAAAACAACGCCATAAAATAAATTACAATGTACATTAAATTTCACCAACTTTATAAATCAATTACTCGAGAAAATTCAATTTAATTAAAAACACAGTTTATTCTAACTTGCACAATTACACTATAGCATTACAAATTTATATAATGTTTCCATAATCACAACATATAAATTATAACCAGATTTATATATATGTATATATATGTATATATATGTATATATATGTATATATATATATATATATATCTATATATACATAGATACATACATACATATTTATATATATATATGAATGCATGCATGTATATATATATAGATATATATATACATATATATACATATATACATACATATATATACATATATATATATACCTATATATATACATATATATACATATTAATATATATATATATATACATACATAAAAAATAATTCAAATTTTAATAAACAAAGGAAGCTTTAAATATCCGTACTGTCCACAGATTGTGGTACTACGTACCATAGTCTATGGAGGACACAACCCCCATAGGCTGCGACAAGAAGCCTTGACTATTGTGCGCAACATGTGTACAACCTAACACAATGAGGGCTGTGGGTGGTACAACCTTGGCTGACCCCCACCCCCATAAATAAATTTTATATAACTTTTTTTTAATAATTTTGTTTTAATTATTTTCCAATAATAGAAAATGAAAAGAACACATATCACTTTTTATTTTATTTTTATTTTATTTAATATATATAGATTTTAATCTATCATTAAAACATGAAATTCAAAAATTTAAATATAATTTAATTTCTTTCAAAGGAATCAGAATATTGAGAATTTTCACAAATCCATAATTTACAAAATAGAATATGTATATATGTATTTTATATACATTTAGATATTCATAGATATATTTGCTTCTTTAAATGTGTATATATATATATACATAAGTATGTATGTATATATATATATATATATATCCATAAATTATAATCAAAATAAAAGAACAATATATGTTTTTATATAGGACACAATTTAATCGGGCATGCAAAATCAACCCAATAAAAAAAATGATTTTCATCTCAAAACAACAATTTCTTAACCAAAATTTTATTGATGAACTAAATGAATTTAACTATAGTTTTCAATAGAAAATTCAAAGGTTTAGCAAACACAAATTTTTCAATCACATGAAAAACACTCTTTCAAAACATAGAGAGTATTTAATTTTCAAACATAGCGGAGACAAGATTTTGTTTTACAAAATCAAAAAGAAGAAAACAATAAGTTTTAGGGAACTTGGAGTCTTTTGTTCGATGTAGAATCCAAACATAATAGCTTTCTTCCTCTTTCCAAGTAGAATCCCCTCTGCAACTTCTTCTCAATTTCCTACCTTTAGCTCCCTTCTAAACCAAACCTTTTCTTCTTTTATTATAGAACAATTTTTACTAAGTAGCACAAAAAACTTATTTTTCTTTTCTTTTTCAAACAAAAACCAAAAAACCCATTGTGTGTGTAAAAATCCCTTTACAATAAAAATAAATAATAATAAATAAAGCTCTTCATCTTTTTCCTCAAAAATCCTCAACATTCATTGGTTCTTTTCTTTCTTTTAAAAGCTCACACTTATCTCACAATTTAATTAAAAATAAATTATTTTCTCATGATTTTATCTTCACAAGATATTCTCTTCTGATTTTCTAATTTAATATCAGGAAAAAGATAATATATAATTATCACCACCATTATTTATTTAAATTATTTACTTACACTTTTAATTAATTAAATAACTTTTAATTTACAATATATTTAAAATTCAACATTTTATTGCCTTACAATTAATCAAAGCAACCAAACAACATTAATTAATCTTATAAAATAAAGATTAATTAAATAACCACTAACCATAAATGAAATAAATAATCAACAATTTAACAATACAAGGGCAATGACAAAACCTAAATCATAACACAACAAAACTGATAATGGGATGGTAGACTTGGGATAGGGACACTTCCTTATCAACTCCATTTTTCAACATTGTACCCGTTGGGTTAATTTAATGTTCACCCTATCTTGTCGAAATAGGTGGAATCGAGACTTTATTCCTGTAATTCCTGCATACAAATAAATGTCAATTAACATGTAAATCTCCATTGCAAACACACCATGAAAGGAAATTCTGGGGTAGCAGTGCGCTCGCAAGCAAGTGATGCTACTTTGTCCTTTCACCAAGACTCACTAACAACCACCACAGAAAACATAGCATCATATAATCACAACATCAATATATATAATATTAAAGAAAACCATAGAATAATCAAATAATCTAACCACCACATAAAGTATCATAAATCATCATAATAATGTCAAGTGCAGCAAAACAACCAACTATGAATCCACACACAACCAAGTCGGTGAACTAATCACCATCACAAACTAGTATCAAACCAACACATAAGAGTATCAAATAGTAGCAAAGAGTATCAACAACATGGGGGTATTACAACTACTCTAAAGAAATCAAATAATTATCCTAGATAAAAAATATTTTATTTCTAATTATTGATGCCTAAGAATGGAGCATACAAATCTTGAGAGAAAAAGTAAATTTTTTGAGAGGAGTCCTATTTTAGGGGTTGAAGGGGAAATTATTTTAAAAATTATGGATTTATTAATCCCATATGACCACCAAAAATTTGATTTACACATGCATATCATCAATGTAGATTCTAATAAAATCTAAAGATATAAATGGAAAATAGTATGATTGTAGAAGTTGTCAAATTTAAACAATTGTGAAATTTAAAAAGATTATGGTGTTTGTTTAGAACTTTAGAGATATATTATGAAAAAAGTTACCAATACATCAAGTGCAGTCTACTTATATAGGGAAGGAAAGCTATATGCGTAGGTGCCTACATTAAACACACCTATGTTGTAGTCACTTATTATATATCTATATATTTATAACATATATGATTTCACATTGGTGAATGTTTTCTCTAGATTTTTTAATAGGGAGGAAAGCTATATGAGTAGATGGCTACATTAAACACATCTTTGCTAAAGTCACTTTATTACCTACCCATATATTTATAACATATATGCTTTCACACTGGTGAATGTTTTCTCTAGGTTTTTTAATAGAATGCCTCAAGCTTTAGAATTGATTTCCTTCAAAGGTCTAGCCAAAGTACCAATTAGAAGGAGAAACATTATAAGAAGTAATGCTCTACCAATTGCTAGTTGAAACTTCAAATGTTAGAATGTGCACCTTAAGATTGGTTGTGCATTTCTAATTTTTGACCCAATTCGTTGTTAAAGGAAACTAATTAGTATTAGATCCCTTTACCTTCACATCCAAAAAATCTTCATTTTTACCAACATTTGTTATTAGAATAAGATAAAAGTAGTAGTTCCCAAACATTAATAGTAAACCTAACCCGTCCCTCCACAAACTCTACAAAAGAGTGAACTCATAAACTTATATTTATTAAACCCATCTCAACAATAATACAAAACTTTAAATAAATTTACAAATAGATTTTCCATTTTGTATTTGAAAAGAATATTCAATACCTTCTAAATGATAATCTATTCAAAAGCAGGTTGGGCCATGTCAAAATGTGGCCTTGAGAGATTGAATTTGAGGATCAAGGGCTAGGGAAACATGTGAGATTTAGAGTAAGGAGAGGCCTCCATGTGGAACCTCATGATAAGTGCTCTTAGAGTGGGAAAGGATTGATATGATCTTCTTATCTTGATTAAATGGTTAGGATTGAAACTTCTAAAACATATATGAGAATGCTCATGAAGAAGGATGATATTACAAATTATTAGGAAAAGATGTGTTGTCCACCTTACATAATGTTATTATGTAATATTTTATTATTTGTGGTGCACATAGGGGATCTAGGGATGCACATATCAAATGGGTTAGCATTCTTGGGGCCATCTTATGTGTTGTATGTAACATTATGATAAATATTTAATGTGGGATTGCACATTGGGGAAATATTTAATATTGGGAAAAGTTAGTGCCAAAAGGAAAATGTGGGGGTTAATGGTTTTGTATGATCACTGCATTAGTCACATAGTTTTATGTAATATTGGAGTTGGTGGTTTTGTGTGAGCTTATGTCTATAAAATCAAGCACATGTATGGTTGTTTACGGTTGGTAAGTTGACTAACTTTTTATTTTGGTTAAGGGGTTAAGGGTATCTCTTATTAGCATTTGTGAGGTTTGAAGTATGGCATGAGCTTGTATTTCAAAGGTATTCATGGAGAACACTAAAGATGTATTGTAATAGTTATTGTTGATTAATACATGAGTGATAAATAATTTTGGAGGCTAGGTTTTTCCCTCTTGAGGGATTTCATAGGGTATATCTTGTGTCATCTTTGATTGCATGTTGTCTATTATTTTGTATAAGGCTTCTGAATACTTGTTTTCATAGATTTATGTATTAGGGTTCTATGGAAATCATCCTGAGTGGATGTATATTTCCTTTCATTCGGTATCAGAGCCATGGTTTTAGTTTTTATAACCCTTACTTGGAGTAGATCTCATTTATAGTTGAATCTAGGGCTTACAAAGAAAAAATGAATGCATTGCAAGGTATGATGGTTTTTTATAGGTTTTTTTTGTAGATTGGGTGTTTTTAGACTCGTTTAAGATCTATGGCTATTTTTTGTAGATATGGGTTTACAAATATTTGTTGGAAAATGGTTCTTTTGTTGTTCACCATGAGGGTTTTGTAAGGGAAATGTTTCAGATGACCACATGGGATAAAATAGACCTCACCATTGGATCGAGGAGTCTTGAGAGATGAAGATAGACATAAAATTTATTCAATTTTAATTACCAAAAAAATGGACTTTTTCCCTCCTAACCCTATTGTACAACTACTTAATTTATCTACAAGTTGCAAGTTAATTTTCTTAATAATAATAACAATAAATTTGTGGTTTAAAAATTTGCAACTAAATTTAAATAAAAGTATATATATATGGGTGTTCCCACAATAGTGGTTTACAATTTTTGGCCAAACTAGACACTTAAATATTTTTTTTTAACTAAATCTTCACTTTGAACCTATGGTGACTAAACCATGTGAGGAATTTGAGAAGATGATGCAAACTAGAGTTTAAGTGAAATTTTGTCTATAGATTCTAAATATATTTTTTTCAAATTTTGGAATTAGATTACAATTTGTTTCATCTCCCTCAAAAAACTAGTTCTTTTTTCATAAACAACATTTTAAAAAGTGGCGGCTTCTTGTTAATAACGCTTAATTTTTTTTCCATGAAGGATAAAATTTTAATTCTTTCAAATTTAGATTTGTATCTATGATATCTAGTGCTTGAACTTGGTTAGATAGTATTTTATTGAATATTTTTCTTTAATCAAGTTTCAAAGTCAAACTAATTACAATTCAGGACATATACGACCATTATAACCGTAACTTTTTTTCTACATGTCGAAATTCTTTTTTTTTTTGTTGAATTAAGGACTTCAATATTTGGTGTACTCACATTTTTCAAATATTTTTTATAATCTACTATTTTTCCACATTTGTAGAATAGAGAGCTTGACTTTTAGTGAAAAACCTATGTTTAATAAAACTAAAAAATAAATAAATAATAAAACCATTTGAAACATATTAAAATTATATTCATTAGATAACTCATTCTAAGGACTACCTAATCCTAGTTGCATCTATGAAGTCTCAACCATTTTCATCTTTAACCCGAGCTTTGAAGTGCAAATCTTTTGTTTTTTATTGTGAACAAGGTAAACAATTAGGGAAAGGGGGGGTTCGCTCAAACCAGGGGGTTTGACCAAACCCCCTGGGGTTT